>NETT01000442.1:0-20507 GCA_003449175.1 Ceratocystis smalleyi
CCCCCCCGCCGTTCATTCGGCCTTGGGCTTGGTGGCAATGTGGCCCAGCGCCTGGCCCATTTTAATTTTCTGGCCCTTCTCGACTTCCCATTGCCACTTCTCGTTGTTCTCGCCTTCCACGGGTGCCTCGAACACCAGGACAACAGTGCTTCCGAGCTGGAAGCCACCCATCTCCTCGCCACGGCTAAGAGCATGGCCTCCTAGCACAGGGCTAGCAGCCTCGTATGTAGCTTCAGAAAACCCAGAGTAATGCTCTCCACGAGCCGCAGCCTCTTCGGCCGCACGGTCAGCAGCAGTATCCGTGGTTAGTGAGTTGGTGCGGAGTTCTTTGTCAAAGTTCACAATAATGGACCCGACATTGGTGGCACCAACGGGCACGTAGCTGAAGAAGCCCCAGCGCCAGCGACCCAGGAGAACAACACGTTCGTTCAAGGTAAAGAGCCCAGGCAGCGTACGCTGGAGGTAAGGAGAGACACTGTAGAGCTCGCCAGCAAAGTGGCGACGACGTTCGACAACCCAGTTGCAAGGAGAATGGAAGCGATGATAGTCTCCGGGGGCCAGGTAGATTACAGCATAAAATAGGGCAGTTTTGCGAGTTCCAGAGAGCTGCTGGTACCACGGACGCTCGCCAAGGGCAAGTTCGTCAATGACCTCCTGTTCAGTGCTCTTAGATGCGGGCGTAGACAGATCGGCGGACGTAGAAGCAGCACGGCCACGAGAGCCACCTGACAGAAGAGATGGCAAGGTGTACGAAATACCATTCAAGCGCGCGAATTCTTCATCACGCTTAATAACATCTTCATCGCGGTCAGACACAACAGCTTCCGCAGTAGGGGAGCGGGCACCGCTGGAAACAATGCTCGGCGCAGGGGTGTTCTTTCCAAGCAACGCATCCACAGTGTAGGTCATGCCCTTAACCTGTTCAATGTCGTTGCCTTCGATTTTGCCATACTGAAGGATGCGACCGTCTGAAGGAGAGATAAGAGCGTCATGTCGGGGATCCAGAGGACGAGAGCCGGGCTTCAAAGTGCGGTAAAAGAAGGAGGCCAGATTAGGATAAGTGTGGAGATCATCTTCAGCGACCTCAACCAAGCTGCATGCACGGGTTAGCGCAGGGGACTCAAAATTTTCCCAACAAAAAGCATGTGAAAGAGGGGGAAGCCTGATAGTACGGATATAGAAAAGGAACAAAACTTGAGAGAAAGAGAAAAAAAAGGACCGGGGGGGGGGGATAAGGGAGAGAATTACTTAACGCCGAATACATAAGAGTACAGCTTGAAGCCAGGGACTCGTAGATAGTAAGGAAGGGTTAGTTCGTTGAAACGGCCCCAGAGACGCGAGATGGCCTTGAGGGGCAGAGTAGACATGACCTGGACTTGCCTGTTATGTTGTATTGTATCACATGTCAGTTACATGTGTTTTCCATGCAGATCAAAAGAATACGAGCAATAATGGCGGTAACGGAATGGACGAGAGAGAAAATAAGAAAACGAGGGAAAGAAAATAAAACAAAGAATAATGCAACATACCAAGGGCCATCAGGACGGATACGCGGCCGTCTCTTGGGGGATTTATTTTCCTCCCCCAAAAGCTCTTCACGCTCTTGGTCTTGTCTCCTAGACATTTTGTAGAACTGGAGCATGCCGAGGAGGCCAATTCCTAGACCAACTGGGATGCGGTACCAGTGGCGGCGGGTGTTGCGGAAGGCAGTCTTGATCTTGGTGAAGCGCAGGCGTCTCGGCGCATAAGTTGAGAAGAAACGAGTGCGCAGCGAAGCTGCCGACTGCCTGCGAGCCCGCTGCTGCTGCTGCTGCTGGAGTGGATCGTGACGACGCATGGAAGCAGCAGCAAAGCCGCCTGATGGCGGACCCAGGGGGTGAGGCTTCAGCATAGGGACCGGGCCAGCACCCGAGAGCGGGACTCGGGGTCTCATTTTGGCGTCAAGATCCTCGTCAGGGTCGCAAACAGTTGTTGGGGACGTTAAAGTGGCAGTCGTGAAAGTAGAAGTCGAATGGTTGGAGCACGAAGACGAAGGGCGTGAAGCTGCCAAGCTGCCATCCGCGGTCGGATTGAACGATGCTAAGTCTGAGTTGGCGGACAATGACCCGGCAAATTCGAGATTGGGGTTAGCATTTGCAGTAGAAGTAGAAGTAGAGAGCACCATTGCGGAGCCTCAGTCACGACCCATCCAAGAAAGAGTAGGAGCGGGCGTCGGGCTGAGAATGGCAAAAATGGCAGGGAAAAATGAATTAAAAAAGGAAAAAAAAAATCGAAAAAAAAGGAAAGAAGAAGAAAACTCAGATGGGCAAAACACAACAACGAAGGCTCACTGAGCAACTGCCTTCAAACTCATGGCTTTGCCGAAGAAGCAAGAAAGAGCACAAGCGAAGGACTAGAGAAGGCAAGCACGAGGATAAAGGATCAAGTTATAAGAGAAAAATAACGAGAGGCGGTTGAACCAGAGAAAGGAGCTCCCCTCTCAACGATAGTCGCAAGGGTGGTGGGATGGGATTTAATCTATTGGTCTGCTTCATTAATTTTTCTTTTTAGCCTTGTCGAATTTGCTTGTGAAAATGCACAACACCCTTTTTTCCCCTGGGGTTCTTTTGACACATCTTCCCGCCAGCCGACAGGGGCATTGCCATACTAGAATAGCACGGGCTAGGGGGCCCACAAGCTCGCGACCCTTTTCGCCGTCTGTCTACGGCGCCAGCTGCCCGCAGCTGAGCTGGGAGGCCGCTGCCGGCCACGTGACCTGGCTGCAGCCTGGAAGGGAGTCCCTGGCCAAGCCGTAGCCAAAGTAGCCAAGCCATGCTTGAAGAAGTACCCGCTCAGCATAAGACGGGCTAAGCGGTACCTATCGCTAAACTGGCAACGTGTGTAAATCATGCAACTTGTTCTAAGAGAAGAAAACGACTCCCGATTTTGGATGCTCAGCTCTGATAATCCTCGATTACATTACATATAAATCGCTAAACCATATATTATTCTTGAAACGAGAGTTTAGTCACCTCTCAGCGACAAATCTGACTTTTTCGTTTTCCTTTTCCTGCTTCCCTTTTTTGTCTTTTTTTGCTCGTTACAGCGTTGGTTTCTGTTTTGCTTTCTACTTTTTATATCATATTCTTCGTCCTAAATACAGCGTCTCCGTCAGCATCCTATCTGGCTGATTTCTCGGCTTTTCTTCTGGCCTGCAACCGTAAAGCTCTCGAACCTGAATTCGCCATCCTTTCTCAAATGGAGCCGGCTCCATCCAGGCGCATCATGGCTGATACCTCGCGACAGACAGCGCCTATTGACAGTCTGGTTTTTGAGCTCCATGTTCTTTGCCCTTCATTCCCTGAACCCCTCATTGTTCGCAATGTCAACACCACAGCTACTATCGGAGAGCTGCGACAGCGAATTCCGAGGCTCCTGGTTTCTCTCGGCTTGCGCTCTGTTGCTGACCACGACTCTCGCCTTCGTCTTATTTACAGAGGCCGCCTTCTCACTGACGACAACGCTAGCATGCTCTCTGTCTTTGGCGAACAGCAGGTAGGCGGCCCCCTATATTCCCGTCGTCCCCTGTGCAACCCGCTAATGCCACCCACTCTCTCTTGTCTAGATGCGCCTCTTGACCGAGCACACGATCCACCTAGCCATTTCAGCCGCTGAAAACTCGCAGTCCAGCACGCCCCAGCCCGAAGCTCCCACACTGACTTCCCGCCCTACGCCTGCCGTGCGATCGTCACCACTACTTACGGAGGCCGAGATGCAACGCCGCATTCAAGCTCACTACCAGCGCCGCTCTCAAACCCCGCAGCACATTCCGCCTGCAGGTCCCAGGCCAGCTCCCATCAGCACAACAGAGCATAGAACCCAAGAAGCGGTCAATATCATTGCCACGGCTATGCAGCGTTCGCTGTCAGGCATGGCTCCTCTGCCGCATAACCACCACCATGTCTCTCCCAATCCACCTACTGCGGGAACCTCTACTACGCCCTTATTCATGTACCCATCTTTCCGTATTCACACTCCACAGCTGGCGGATTCTGTTGCACAACCCACACCTAGAATGTACGTGTTGCAGTCCCCAGATGGCCAATCTCACGGCATCATTGTTGATACTAGCGACATCAAGCCACCAATCGCGTTCATCCAGCCATCTCAGGACCCCATCCCTACCCCTACACAGACGGTCCCCCTAGTGTTTGCAGCCCAGAATCCGGCGCCCGCAGCAGCAGCAGCAAACAACATCGAGATCCATCTCAATGTCCCGCCTCAAGGTGTTGCTCGGGCGCAACCAAACCGTCCGCTCTGGCAGCAACTTTTGGGACTCCTATGGTCTGAGATATGGTTCATCTTGCGTCTCGTCCTCTTTATTTGGTGGTTTGCTGGTGGCAGCAGTGATTTATACCGCTGGGCTGGCGCGTTATCCATGGCGATGGTCTTCATTGCCATGAATGTTGGCCTATTTGAAGATACTGGCCGCAGGCTTTGGAACAACTTCGTAGGAGGCTTGATGCCCCGTATTGATGCCCATGGTCGTCCAGCAGACGTACAGCATCCAACTGACCCTCCTCAGGGCGGTCAAATTCCCGCAAATCCCGCCGCCCTTGCTGAAAGATTGCAGCGACGTGTACAGCGAGATCAAGCCACTTGGCTACTTAACATCGCGAGACAGCTCGAAAGAGGTCTTATGATCTTCCTAGCCAGCTTAGCGCCTGGCCTTGCCGAAGGCCACATTGCTAATGTCGAGGCTGAGGAGGAGAGGCGGAGAGCGGTTGAGCGGCGTAGAGCTGAGGAAGAGGAGGCCAAGAAGAAAGAAGCGGAAGAGAAAGAGAAGGCAAAGACGGAACTCGGTGAACAAGAAGAACAGGGGGATGGGGCGACGGTAAATAATCATGACTCCAAAAAGGCCGATGGCGCTTCTGGCTCGGAACCCATGGAAGGCTCAACTACAGATGCCACCACCACCGTCGTGAATCAGGATGCACACGCCCCCGAGATTACCGTCTGAGGAGCGCCCAACATGCAGATAGATTACCTAGCTTGTGCCGAGATTACTGTGCTAGTCTTAAATAATTCTTACAAGTGATCGTCTACAACCTGGGTGTGTGCAAATTTAACGTAAATTGACAGGCTGTGTGTGTGTGTGTGTGTATGTGCGCGTGCGCGTGCGCGTGTGTCACTGATGATAGTGGCTGGTACTGGGAATTGTTAATTCATCTTCTTACCCCTACATGTCCACGTCACCGTCACCTGCGCCACCCACTTTATTGTTTGTGCATGGCCTGTTGGCTCTTCATGCGCTCTAGGCTCTGGTCAACCCACTCTTTATACTGGCCCTTGGCCTCCTTATCAGCCACTACCAGCTTCAGCATCTCGCCTGAGAACCCAACGAAATTGTGTTTGCGTAGCGAGTTTTCGAATATCCAGTCTCGCCTCTTCTTTTCCTCCCGTTCGAGCATTTCCTGGTCGCCAAACTCGCGGGCCCGCACTCGTTGGTCGCCAACCATTGCCAGCAAGTTGAAGCGAATTTCTGAAGACGAATACCGCGCCACCCGACGTTGCAGCACATCAACAACCTTGCTCGGGAATTGCTCCTGGCTACATGCGCCATGGGCGATGGGTGCTGGCTGCAAGCCGTCCAGCTCGTATAGCGTGTTGTTGTGCACGGTGTATGCAATGAAGTGAAAGACATCCTCAGTCTCACCACCGTGCTGGGTTTCGTCGGAAAAGGGACTGGATCGCGCGAATGAATTATGCACACTGCGAATGAGATCGCTATTACCAAGCGACTCCCCCCTGTACTCTGGGGGTAGAAACAGGGTGAATTCCCGGAAGTTGCGCATCTCATCGCCCAGGTCGATTTCCTCAGCCTTATTCATGAGAACACTGAGCAATGCCTGTGTGCCGCAGGCATTTTGTATGGTCTGCCTGGCGAAAAACATAGTCTCGGATGCGGCATGATCGAAGGTTCCATCCAAGGGGCGGGATGTTGAGGCGTACGGGGTGTCGGTAGGATATTTAAAAAGGAAGATCAACCCATGGACAGGCTGTAGTTGTGCAAGCATATCAGGGTCGAGACTAACAAGCTCCTCGAACTGGACGCCTTTGACGCCGAGGTTTTCGAGAAGATACGTGAACACGCCCTGATATTGGGTTAGCTGCGCGTAGCTTTGGCATGTAATGTGATGGTTTACGAACCGCATCGGACTCAACTATTACGAGGAGGGCTGTTAGTATTTGCTCTTTTTCCTTGCTGGGTAGGTAGGTAGGTAGGAGCTTACTAGTATTCCACCCTCCAGACATTTTTGGTATGATGGTAGATCAAAGGATGAAGAAGTCGATCGAGGAGGGTCAACGGGAATCGCCGTCGCTGCTTTCTGTTTTTACTTCGCAGGCACACGATTGTATGTAGTTGGGGAAAATTAAGCTTCCAATCTGAACAAGAAGTCCTTGTCGCAAGTTGGAATTCCCCCCCCCCCAAGGTCTACCTCCATATTACGTATGCCCCACCATAAATATGCAATGAAGGAGGGAAGCAGCACCTCAATAAAATCCAGGTCTTCCTAGTAGGATAAACCGCGCACCCACTTCTACGTCTTAATCGCCACCACACACCTCAAACTAGAACCTCCATCCGCATATTAAACCTGGTTTTACTACATTCCAAACCTTACTTTTCTTCAACACGCCACATTCTCCTGTATTCTGCCTTTAACTTTTATTTATCTGAATTTCCATCTCCTCTTGGCATCGTCATCTGCGTGTCGCAAAGGCCCTTTCGGGCATTTGCACTGCTATGCCATCCTTATCTCTCTCTCCTGATTGGGCCGGGGGCGAGGTTTCAAAGGATGACCGTCGTCCGTGGTCATGGTCCTCCTCCAAGTTGTAGCCTTGCTTTGTCGGGTCGTCCTGGTCATACCAGAACCGTCCTCGGTTCCTTACGGCCCGAACAAACCACGGCTGTCGACCCATTCCTTTCCACGTCCAGTATTCTTTCATGTCGTATTCACGCGGCTCAAGCCGGCCTCCCGATGCCCAAACGGCAACCGCAATCATTGAGTTGAGTGCCGTGTAGACAAAGACGCCACTTTATGGTGTTAGCTTGCTTCTTTCTCGGACCCGGGCTTGGACAGCAGGCAGTACTCACGCAATGAGACCATAGGCCACGCTGTAGCTAAATGGTATGAATGTCATCACGACAAATGACGGAAGAATGTCGCCAATGTACTTCCAGTTGATTTGTGTGATTTGGCGAATCATCATACATCCGACCTAGCATGTATGTCAGTCACTTTACACCCAGTTGACACGGCTAGGAAGACAATAGCTACCAAAATTAGCGTACACCCTGTAGCCCAAGGAGGAATCGAGGCAAATATAGGCGCAAAGAATATCGATAGCAAGAAGCATAAGCCTGTAGCCATTGCAGTCAGACCGGTTCTTCCACCTTCCGCAATCCCAGCACCACTCTCTATAAATGCGGTGACCGGTGAGCAGCCCAGTAAAGCCCCGGCAGAAATACACATGGCATCTGTGCAGTATGCTAGAGTAGATCTTGGAAAGTCGCCATCTTTGGGGTCTACAACACCACAAAATCTGACCATGGAATAGAGTGTGGCAGTTGCATCGATGATGTCCACATACAAGAATGTGAACAATGCTAAAGCAAACTGAGAACCATTAGCACTAAAATCCCAATCAAGCTGCGCCATTGTATGCTTGATTGGTCGAAATGATACAACAGTCTTGAAGAACTCGTATCGGGAGTCTCCTTCATCGGTGTGTGGAAAGTAGGTAATGGCAGTGTTGCGTCTACTGATTGTCAGTCCCTCAAGCAAGGCAGTTATACTATGGAGTTGCAACTTACGGCCATGACAAGATGGATACAAAAACAATTCCTATGATGAGGGCGTACTTGACCCTGAACGACATGAGGAATGCTGTCAGTATTCCTCCAGCAACAATGCCTACCCACATCTATAAAATGTCAGCCTTCTTGGTCAAGTTGTATCATCCAAAGCCACGGATAAGCAAACCTTTGGATTTGACATGAGACCACTGCTACACATTTGTGTTTGCGAGTCAATCAACTCGGGAGGACATCCACCTAGTGCAAGCGGAGTGGATTTCCAACCGCCTGTGATGGCCCCGATACCAGCAGCATATGAAAGACCAATCTCGGTCAAGAAAAGACCAATTCCAACGCCCGTTGCTGTCTTAATTGTTGCGGGAATTAATCGCACAAGCCACTGTCGCATACCTGTCAAGGCCAGGACAACGAAAATCAGGCCCTCTACGAATACGGCGGTTAGAGCAAGATTGTAGGGTATGGAGCCACTGCCGTTAGGGCCTACAACTTGGAAAGCAAAGTAGGCATTGAGGCCCATTCCAGGTCTAGATACGTCAATTAGCTGCCCATTCATCGAATACCAGGCTTGTCCAGTTGGCCCGTATACTCACCCGAGTGCCACTGGCAAGTTTGTGAGAAAACCGAATAGGAAGCTAGAGAGACCTGCAATTGCAGCTGTTGCCGTGATAAGATCTCTTCGAACCTCTGTTTTGTAGTTAGATCTGCTGTCTGTATGGATGGAAGGTATAAACTGGGGTAAACCACACACCTTCTTTACATATCAAATACTCGGGATCATTATCACAGTTTTGCCTGTTAGACTCGCTGCAAAAACAATTTCCTCCAGTTTGTGAGAGAACAGTAGCCTTGTTTAAAGCGTCAGAAGTTTAACTAACTCCTACTGAATTTGAATAGAGAAACTTACATTTACGGCGATGATGTACGCCATAGTAGCAAAAGTCGTCATACCTGCTCGGATCTCTGTAAAAAAGGTGGCTGATGGAACTTCATCAATCTGTATAGTTTCTAGGTTAGAAAAGAACCTATAAAGCGTCACCCAGGGCTTGCTCACATGTCCTGATCCCTGGAGTCGAAAGATTCTTCCAAACGTAGAAGAAGATATCTTGCGGTCCAAATGTCGGGCCACATGAATTAACCAAGACCATTTCGGCTTAAACCAGCTAACAAAAGTTGGTTGTTCAGGGCTTTGCCTGCTCTGACTCGCTCGATTTCCCATGGGCGGGTCGATGTGATGCATCTGATGCATTGGAGACATAGAAATATCGTGGTTGGAAACTTCGATGAGCTGCAAGTGCTCTTTCGAGTGGTGATGTGTGGAGTCTGAGCTTTTGTCGCTATAGTCTGGACTTTGAGAGTGCTGTTTCGATATCTGTATGTTGCGTCAAGATCAGTTTGAAGAACGGGCTGTAGGCTGGTGTGAATAGGTTAACTGTGAAGAATAGACATCATGTTTGACATGTCCGTCCTGGATGAGGAAAACTCCACTAACTATTTTGTAGACAGGCTCATGTCTTCAAAATGGCGAACTATGTAGTCTCGAAGCAATAGACTTGAAGGGCCCAACGCTCTCTGCTCTCTGGGCTGGCTCAATAGAACGCTAAAACTTGATTCATAAGAGATTGCTCGAGGTGGAACAAGGTCGAAGACAGGTGCATATGAAGGATAGGGATGTCTAGCACCAAAGGGCTCGTAAATGAAGTAAAGCTGTTATCGTTCAGGTGTAGAACGATAGGGAATTGCCTCACGGGAAAGGTTCCACTAAGTACACCTGTCTAAGACTGGTTTTGTGTTTTTTTCGTGTCTATTGGCGGTTATCCAGGGCGTAGGTTTGTGCGTGTTGTTGGACCAAAGTTTGGAAGCTCCAAGGCAAGCAAGAAGAAAAGAAAAGTTCCTCGACTAGTTCATGAGGGAGTGGGGTTGTATTGGACAATAAAAATTCAGAGAATTCTTCCAAAAGGCGGGGGTTGCTATGGCTTGCGTTTGCTCTTTCTGGATCTGGATAAAAGGTGAGTATACTTGATTAAAGTATTACGCCACGGCGAGTGATAATTTCGGCTATAAAAGACACCAACGGCAGCATGAATCTTGGCTAGAATATTTCTAAGACGGGTGAGTTGTCCACGTCTTTGTCCTCCTTATATGTCTTAAAGAGTGCACGGGAAAACAGGAGGGCGCGTTGTTGCAAGCTCGCTGTTTGCTCGTCTGGACTTTCCTCTACTAACACATGGTTTAGATGTATCACGGCAGAGTAGCACGAGGTTCTTGGCCGTCTATGACTGGTTGAGCAGGGGTGATATGCATATTTTCTGGGCACAGCGACAGATGCTCCCGTGTGGCTTTCACTCAGTTAAATTCTTTGCATGAGGTAGAGATTTTGTGAGTTGAATCACTACAGGCAAACATCAATCACCCTAGCGAGATGCATTGGCTATGAGTAGCTCGATAGATATAACCCCGAGTGTGAGACTTGTATTTCGTAGATTCTCCCCTCGTAAAAGCAAAGGAGAGGTATATCACGGTATACTGTATGGTTAAGCGTGGTCATAGGAACAGGAAGAATTGTAATTCAGATATCGCTTTTCTTTTCTCGTACATGTACCTTTCCGGCACCTAAACAAGATCAATTTTGCTCTGCCAAGACTAGATACTTCATATATGAACTGCGTCCTGCATCTCCAGAAAGACTCGTGTATTACAACAGTAGACGTGGATTATTATATGCTTAGGAATTAGTTACATGTGTTATTGTTATTGTATTGATTAACGTCTACTTACTGTTATAGTTACATGTGTATCAAGAAGTACACGAGTATGTGTTACACAGCTGTGGAGATCACGTGTATCCCTTGTGTAACGTTGTGGTAATTTTGCGTCAAACGTCCACGGATTTTCTGAGTTCTTGTAAAAACCCGCCCGGTTAGCTCAATCGGTAGAGCGTGAGACTCTTAATCTCAAGGTTGCGGGTTCGACCCCCGCATTGGGCTCAATTCCCAATGCTCCAGCCCAGCTGGATGCCGTCCAGGACCAGTGCCTGATGTACTCTTTTTTTTACACGTGTCGAGAACACGGTAAGGGCGCCCTTCCAATCTGGCGTATAGTATTTGATTTGAATATATTTTTCGTCCGGCGTATAATATTCATACGGAGACCAATATGGCTTAGCATTTGCTGCGAGACGAAAGGTTCACATCATATGTATATATATATTATTAGGCGCGTTAGATGCTACTAGCTTGAAATATAAAATCCTTCGCCAACACTTCTTTGAAATACACGGAAAAAAGCAAATGTAACTAGTCTAAAAGTTCTCAGTAAGACCTTATGTGCTAGTACTCGATACTGGCTAGTGGCGGCAAGGCAAGTCAGCCATTAATTCACGATTTGTACGTGCCATGATCTGAATATATTTTACGTCTACCATCAGCCGGTACCAAGTATGAGCTGCAAATGTGGTATTTAAGGGTTACGAAGCACTCTCAGCATCCGACCGGGAGACGGTAAAATCCTTCAAGGGCAAGACCATGGACAGTCTACCACACACTAGCTTGTTTTGGACGATTTTTGCTATTAAATTTGAATATTACTCTTGCTTAATTAGAGGAATCCCTTGCACTGTTGGAGCATAGCTTGCAACTCTAATCTCATGTCTTAAGGGAGTATGGCGCATGCTATCCCGAAATGCACACTTATCAACGCCTTGTGGGTGTGCTAGGACGGATTAAAACTAGGTGGCTATCTTTCAAGACAAAAATAGAGAACTTCGAAAGAAGCCTTTGCTCTAGGAGGGCCAAAAAAGAGTGCAAAGCCAAGCTAAACATTACATGCGCTGTGTTTATAATGCATGTAGTACAGGGTGTTGCACTGCACTTCGCTCTCGCTACCATGCCATGCCTGTCGTACATCCACACTAACATACTGGGCGACCCGGGGGAGGGGGGAGGGGGGGTAAGAATCCAGAAGCAGAAAATTCTACTGAAGATCAGAAAGGCGTGTAGGCAATTGCGATCCGGGATGGGCAATTGGGCTGAACTTTCCATTCCTTGGACACTGGCTGACAGCGTGAGCGGACTCTGCCTAGACACTAGATCAAAATGTAAAAGTCTGAGCCCACGCGAGCTGTAAAGGCCATAGCCCGATCTCGTTGCCACTACTTTTGAAAACTCGTTCAAGTAGTACTAGGCGGGATTTGTTATTCTCAGTGGCTTTTACTCATACGGCAATGTCTAATGGGATTCGCCAACTACGTGCTTATGCACCAGAGCCACTCAGCCACCTCGGGTCTCGATACTGTTAGATGCAAGATTAGTTCGTTGGAACAAGCACTGCGAGTTCCCGTCTTTCTCTAAACCTTTTATAGTTACTTGCCCAGCCCTTCATACGGCCTTTCCGTCTCTGTTCGTCTCGTGCTCCTTTTTTTTAGTCTTTTTGACACGCGGCTTTAATGAAGGGAAAAGCCAGACCGAAATTTCACTTTTCAGTGGTCTCTGTGCTGTGCCTGTGCTTCACAGCAAGACCGGGACATTATGACGATGTAAAACATAGGCCACGGCTATACCTAGTAGAGCTTGACTTTGCGATAAGAGAAGGTCTGGAAAATGAATGAGACGGAACATCAACAACAATGGTGATTCTTGACCACATAGAGAAAGACCAAAATAGCTAGGGCCTTAGACGGCTTTTCAAAGGCAAACTTTTCATAACGGGTCTAGCCGGCCTTAATGTGGCAGCTGCATTGAGTGAAATGGAGGTTAGCAATTGCTGGCAAGGCACGACAAGGCGTACAAGGAAATGTAAAGATATTCCCGCCGTATTCTCAGCAGGTACTACTTTTCCCCCTCGTCTCGATACAAGCCACACGAGGAGGTCCCATCCTTCTTTCTGCGCCAAAAGCTGGTAAGCAGGCAACTGCTTTTGCTGTTTTGACTGAACCTTGGCATCAGTTTTGCCCCAGGTACGAATGTGTAAGTGCCACAGGCTACCCCCATTGCGGGAGGAGCACGCACTTCGTTGATGGTTACTTCCACCCTTGCTGCCTTGAGCTCTTCTTGCCGTCTCTCGACTTCAGTTTTCGTAAGGGACAAGAAATAATAATTTCTTTTGAGTCGAACGGCCCTTTCTTCCCTTCACTTTCTCTGTTTGGGATCTTGCATTTTATGCCTCGAAACCATTTTCCATCTCCCTTGAACATCTACCTTTCCTTTTTACAACTGCTGCTACTACCAACAAAGAAATCTACTGGCGGCGCTATTTTTCCCTGTTGCTACTATCTCATCTCCATCGTACATCCCTTGCATTGAGACGGCTCCTTCCTCTGGCGCAAGCGCAAGCTTCGCATCATCGCGTTTGTAAGAAACTACGTACCTTCCCTAGCAGCGCCGTACCTTCCTGCTAAGTCTCTCGTTGAGGCAACTGCTTGCTCTTTTTCTTTTTCCTTTTCCTTTTTTTTTTCCTTTTTTTTTTCCTTTTTTTTCTTTCAAACTTACCTTCGTTCTTACTTTCCCTCTTCCTACACTTTTATTTTCCTCCGTTCTTCGCTTTTACACCGCAAATTCACGGATTCTATTTTACGATACAGCTGTGTGTGCTTTTATATCACATCATACCACAAGTACTTTAGCGAGGCCGTCTCAACACCAACGTCGCTGGAAGTCATTTTCCAAAAAAGACTTCCATCACAATCGTAAGTTGTCAAGTTTGATATTTTGTTTCGAAGATCCCGATTAGCCTTTAGTCCGCGCTCCAATGTCTTAACTGCTTTGCTATTGAGCGCTATGAAAAAGTTCATGGTGCTCGCTGTGTATCGGCTTCTTGCTTCATCGCACAACTTGCGTAGCGAAGCGCTTGCTTTCTTCTTTCCGTGTCTTGGACCTTGCGGTCTTATCTAGCGCAATCTTTTCACCGCGCTCGATCTCGCCAACTTCCTTGTGTCTTTGTCCTTGCTGAACCTCTGTCGGAATATCACTAACGCTTACATTTACAGCACATCTACTCATTCTACCAGTACTCTCGACATCACTTTTTGCAACTACACAGACCAGACTTATTATTCTAAAACAGACTAAGATGTTCGACGTCGTATGGACTGACCCTCAACGCGAGTCGGTCGGCGAGCGCCGCGCTCGTAAGGAAATCGAAAGGAGACAAAAGACAACAGATGCTGCCCGGACATCCGTTTGTACTGGTACAACTTCATCCAGCGAGCGGCCAAGTGAGAAGAGCGAACACACTACTTTTAGCAGCCTCTTCAGTTCTCGCACCATTAGACGTGTGGCCAGAAATGCAAGCAAAAATCGACCTCTATCGCCAAGTATTCAGGCTCCAGGATCTAGCGATGACTCCAAACGCAAAATTTCGCTCTTTGGTCTGGACTCAATTTCATCAAACAAAAGTAGCGGCAAAGCTGGATCCATGACATCACAAAGCTCCTTCCAGCCGTCAGTACGCCATATAGACACGGACCTTTCTATACCAAGATCACAATCACGGGCACACTCACGTCCAAGTTCCGGCAATGCTTCTATTTCCAACACTAGCAATAGCGGCCCTGGTCCCTCGACTCTGAACAATAGAAAGCTGAGATCAGCCCAGGACATCATTCAGGTTGTTATCCCAGACCCAGCTCTTGCGGATGGTATCATGGCTGAGGTACCCGAAATTGAAGACCCCACAAGTCCTGTATCACGAGGTAAGGAAACCGGAAGCACCTGTTATACTCTCCTTCGCTGTGTTGTCCAGCTTACTCACGCTTAATATCCAGACTCGGTCTTTTCAAAGTGGACCACACCCTCTGTCTACACACAGTCTACTGCTTTCGACCTTGCTTTCGAGACCTCGCACCAATATGGCTCTTCAATGGACAGCAAGTACTCATCACACGCCCACAAATCAGGCCAATCGTCAATTACAACACTAGGCTCGAAGCCTTTCGCAACCCTAGGACAATCTAAAGACTATGATCCTGACGTTTTAAAACCTAAGAGTGCTTCTTCCTTCAAAGGGGATTCATCTTCCACTGGCCGACCACCAACCCCCCCAGAAACACCCCATAATCAACAAACGCACAACATCTCCTTGCAGCCCATAATATATGACAATGACGACTTTGAAGATAATTCCCACGTTGACGATCACAGCTCAGCCGTCACATCGATAAAAACGATTGATTTGCAAGATTTCCCTGTTAATTTTCGTTTATCCGCGTCCCATAGCCCGGGGAGTCTCTCTGGCTGGATCCGGGCTTTCGGTCCAAATGACCAGGCTTCTTGGAAAACCCTCGATGAATGGGAAGATGAGCCAGAGAACAACAACACGGCTGCACAAAAGGTCAATGTGGAGGATCTTCTGGCAGATGAAGATACTCTTCCTCACCATCCTCTCAGAGAACCTACTCTGGTAGAACAGTTCCAGGCGCTACAGGATTCAGCCAAGACGATGAAGTCGGCGGATGATAAAACTATTCTGTTTGCCCTCAACCGGAACTGGGGCTCTGAGCAAGATGCAGCTGTGTATAGAGAAATGGAAATGGAGAAGAAGCGGTGGATGCTTACTGCCATTCACAACATCAACCAAGAAGAGGAAATGATGCTATTACCTACTGGCACAGCTATGAAATCTTCTCATGCTAGTCGCGTCATGTGTCTCTTCGAATCACCTGGTAAGCTTGCTTGAATTCCACTGACATGACTTGATCATCCCATACCTAACCTTTCCATTTCAAATTATAGGGGTGGCTTCGTTTGTTTCCACCAACAATCCGACCCAGCAGGTATTTTTTGTCACCAACAACTCTGCACATCTATCGCCTGCCTATGGCAACGTGGTTCCTATACAGGTTCCAGCAGTTTCTCCGGCGCAGATACCAGCAGTTAATCATACATTTGGAGAGGTGTATGCATATTCCCTACCATCAGCTCTTACAGCTTCTGAGATCCCAGAAGCTTTAGGCTGTATCTATAACTGCCTGTCTCTAGGAGGCACTCTTCACCTGGCCTTAATTGATCCTATGCCCATCGAACGGACTGTAGGCCCTCTTTTGAGACAATGGATAGCTACAAATCTATCCAAGACCATGGCCCAGCAGTTCCGGTGCTGTACCCCATCAAAGACATTTTGCAAATGGCTGCAAAACGCAAACTTGCGCGGGCCAGGGAGCACCATTACTACTGCCAGCTGCAAGGCCATTCTTCCCAGTGAGCGGAAAAAACTGTTCAGATCAAGTACCCAATTAGCGATGCATAAAGAAGTGGAACAAGCCCGAAACACAGACACGGCTCTATCAGAAATTGACCAACTGTCAGATCTGGAAGCCAAAACGGAGCTCAGAAACTTGACTGGGCGTTTGTTGTGGAAACAGACATGGAGCCGGTTCGTGGGGGCACACAAATGGTGGTGGGATTATCCAGAGGTACTACAAGAGTGTATGGAGCACGATACGACATGGGAGTACCACCTAATAGAGGCTGTTCGAGCGTAACGAGCCGAGGGGAGCGGGACGAAAGCGACTTGGACTCCGATATCACTGTTTCTTTTTTCAGGCCATTTCTTTTTGTTTTAGCTCTATCTATGCATGTACATTTGAGGCTGTGGTGAGCTTCTTTAAGCTCAGGGGCACGCAATGGCGTTGGTTATATCAACATTGGAGTGGGAGGATATCCAAGCTCACGGTTATGTAAATTATTTTGTTATATCCTATTACTAATAATCTTTTTTGAGAGTTTCTTCATATTTCTATAGTGCGTGATAGAGAGCAATTCTGTACGTTGAAAGTTCAAGCAAGATGTCAAGACTTCTTGGATGCTCCATGAGTCGCAAGCTCAGTCGCACTATCAGCATGACACCCTCTTATATCTACAGGATGTACAGATATCCCTTTCCCTGCCTGGACTCTTTCCCTACCACTGCCAGTAAAGAAGCGGGCTGAGCTTTTGAAGTCCTCCCACAATTCCTTGAACGCACGCCAAGAGAAAACTACGTAGATCAAGAAGTTCCAAAAGCCTTGTAGAGGCAGCACAAAGGCACTCATGAACTCCAACGGCGCGGAAGTACGATCCTTGTGGATGAAGGAATAAACGCGATTAGCGCTTGATGGGATCCAAGTGATCAGCATAGCAGCAAAGAAGAGAAGGGCGCATTTGGTATAAGACCATGCTGCCTTGTTGGCAATATGTGCATGCAGTCTTTCTGAGGCAGTTGCACGGCTATGCCGCCGAGGCCGGTGTCTAATGACGTGTGGCATAAGGTGATGAGTATTCCCTAGATTCGGATCGGCAGCTCCCACAACAGCTGGTGTGTGGCTGCCGGGTTCCAGCGGCACTGCTCGAACAGGTGGCGGGACTTCAGTAGCACCAATGGCGACTGAATAGGCGCCCAGTCTATGGCGCATCTCTTCAAGGTCTTCTACTGCAACATCCAGCGGGAGACTATCCTGAAGGTTTGCGGAGGATACAGACGTAGCCGTTATTTCTGTTGCTTGCATAGATGCCGAGTTAAGCTTTACTGTGTCTTTGAAAGAACGAAGCTGCTTCCGTATTCTGAAGATCTTTCGCCCAGCCCGAACATATATGGCTATGGTGATCAGCGTGGCAAACCTGCCATCATTATGTTAGAAAGCTTCAACCGGCTAGAATAGGGTGGCGTCGAGGCGGGGAGAACTAGTGACAATACCAGACAGGTGCATAAAAGAGGACAATGCGATAGAGATCCCAGCCCGGGGTGAGCCAGCACCACAGTGTAGCATCTCCGTAAGGCGGGTCCCCGTGATCTCGAACAAACAAAAGCACAAGTGCGGGTATAAAGGGGATTCCGTAGCACAGGAAGATGTAAGGAATCTCCATGGATCGCAGCTTTCCGTCATCAACGCGGTTGTAGACGGTTAAATGCACGTTAACGGCCATAGCAAGAGTCCAGTATGCATCAGCGGGCATAAACCTGAAGAGCCTGGTAATTAGACAAGGAGCTTCCGGGCAGGTCGCTTGAGAAGAAAGCAACTGACATCTGGATAAGGAACCCTTGGAACTGACATGGCCCGGAGTTGGGCGAGTGTATATACGCCCTAGCCATCAGAGTACCTGTATTGGTAATCATGTTCCCAAACGTCGCATAGAACATGATTCTGTTGATAGGCTTACGGAACTTGGGGGAGAAAGTGAACGTAAGTATGGTGATTATACACCCCGTCAAAGACAGAGATGAGCATGTGCGCTCAATAGTGCTCAAAGAGCTGAGCTGGCTCTCTGAAAGTCTCTCGGGCCTCACTACAGCCATGATCTCAAGCAAGATTCGTATGATGCCATGCAAAATCTGAAAGGCAGACAAGTGAAAGGATGAGAGGTCGAAGAAATATTGGCTGTTGATGAGATGACCATGTTTCAAGAGGCGATAAACAGTGTTCTGACGGTGCTTGGGCTATAATAAAAGCTCGCGAGATTCACGACCCTCCGCACGGGAAGACTTTTTATTTTTTTCCGCAGCTCTTCACCATGAGGAAAACGTAAGGTCGGGGTAGCATCAGGGTAAGCTTGGAGTTATCGTCACAGCGCTTGTTTAAAGCGCCTGGAGATCTGTCTAGAGTTGGAAAGGCGTGCCCTCATAGGTTAGAAAGTCCAGCCCATCAGCACTAGCTACGGTATGAATGAATGATGCCTCGGGCGCTCTAAATGCGAATGAGGTAGTAAGAGGAAGAAAGATAATAACGGCTAGCCACAGTCATCTATTTAGTCGCGTGAGCACGCAGCAAGTAGCGCCGCTTGGGCATAGTATGACGCCGGGCTCCTTGAGATCTTTCTTACAGGGTTCACTTGCGCGCTGAAAGTATTGGTTCCATGTACTACATCGGCTGTTGCGTGCCATCTATTTCCATGATGCCAAAGATGAACGCCTACCCGGGTCGAAAATAAGGAGCACAAGCCGGCTGTAGTAGCAGATACCTATCTACAACCATTACTCCCGCTTGCGGCCGCCGCCGCTTTCATGTCCTTGGTAACGCGTGCAAATTAGACTAGCTTCACTTAGCACCAATAACGCTGGCTCTAGAATCACTTACAGCAGCTGAAATTCTCGCCATTCCCCATTGTTGACAAGTAAGAACAGCCGTTATGGTCGGGGTGGGTGCAGTCGGGCAAAGGCCAAGGCCCTAGCCTAGTGGATTGTGGCGATGCGTGGAATAAGGTTTACCTTGATAACTCCCCTGATAACTACGGCTCTGCTCTCTATATCATCCTTCCCATGTTTTGGCGAAAGAACAACGCACGGCAAGCAAGCAGGCAGACAGGAAGGACACATATAAACCCCTGAAAGAAAATGAATAAAAGGAAAACTAGATATACCACCAGATGCAACGCAGGCTTCCCTATGAAGAAGTTGTTTACATGACAGAAGAAACAGAGCAAAGCAACGAAAGCAAGCAAAAAGAAAAACAGATGTATTGCGCCTGGAACGCCAGAACCCCCAGTTTTGTACCCAAGCAAGAGCGACAGACCTCGAATGCATCTCATCTCGTGTGGTGCCAGACGGTCTCACTGCCCATTAATGTGCCCGTGGTATATGTATGATATGGCACCAAGCTATGTCGCATAGTATGTTGTGTTGATCGTCGAAGCAGCTCGTGGGGCAGGTCGGCTAGAGTCGGGCAGGGTCAAGTGGACGGCAATGAGACAGGGTGAGAATGCAGGACTAGAGCTAGCGCTGCTTACCAGGCGTAGTCGGGGTTGTACTGGAAGACAACAAGGGCGTGGCCACGCTCGTAGGTTTCTGGAGAAAAAGGAACAAGGTCAGCATAATCGTGTTGAAATTGAGAGAGGGGACCCAAAGTTCAAGGGCCTAGAAAACTTACCCAGCGAAACCTGCTCCTTAGGCTTGAAATTGAACTTGCGCATGCGAGCAACAACATCAGCGTACACCTCCTCCTGCGGCCGGGTAGAGTCAACGCAGCTGGCCTTGATGGACAGCAGGACGTAGCCACCCTTGCGCAGGAAGATGCGGGCATTGTCGTAGACAATCTGCGCGGGGTTGGGCTGAGCAACATCGCAGAAAATGACATCAACCATGCCGTCAATGTAGAATCGGTACTTGACGGGCATACGGGCGTCAAAGACCAGGGGATTGATGTTGTTGCGCTTCATGGACATCTGCAGCAGCTCACGGCCAGAGCGGATAGAGAACTCGACAGCGTAGACGCGGCCGGTGGCACCGACCATGTCCGAAACGTGGGAGACCGAAGTACCGGAAGCAGCACCGAGGTACAGGACCTTCTTGCCAGGGGCAATGTACAGGTTGTCAACACCAGCGAGGATGCCAGCAGCAATCTTGCTGCGGAAGGGGTTCCAAACACGGTATTCGATCTTGTTCACAATAGTCGTGCCATCCTCGGCCTTGGTAGACTCTTCAGTCTGTATGCGCTTCTCGCCGTAGACGGCAATACCAGGGGCGTAGCTGCGAGTAACCAGGTCATCCTGCTTGCCTCTAGAAATGAAAACACCCTCGTGACGATGACGCTCCTGCAATTCAAAATTGTATGTTAGTTGATTGGCTCTGATGCAAGCACTACTTCATCTCACAACGTCAATGATTAGGCGGCTGCGGAAGAAAAGGAGAACTTACGACAACGACCTTGTTGCCACCACCAGCAGCGCCGCCGCGAGCGCCGCCG
>NETT01000444.1:930-20330 GCA_003449175.1 Ceratocystis smalleyi
GGGGGATGGAATTACTTCTGCTGGAGCGGAACTCGTCGTCGTTGAGTCGTTGTGAAAGGCTGTCTTTGAGGCGTTGAATAACAGCCTGCATCTCCTCCTCGCGGTTGGCCATCTCCTCCTTTTCTTTAGTCATGGAGCTCCGCTCAGCCTCGTAAATAGCCTCCATTTCACGCATTTGCCTAGCAGTCTCTCGTTTTGAGTTGGATAGAGACTCGATTTGTTCCTCAAATTCGTGCAAGCGCTCCTCTAGCTTAGCATGTTCGGTGTTGCTGTCTTTCAAACGGGTTTCAAGGACCAGAGCTTCTTTGCGGTACTGGTCTGTTTCAGCTTCGGATTTGGATAGTCTAGCTTTCAGATCGTCAATGGCAGCAATGGCCTCAGCACGGGCCTCGAGCTCGGCATCGGTTGAATCTCTCAAGAGGGATTCACGGCGTGTAGCGGGGGCTCTAGATGTGAGGATGCTTCCAGTCCGGCTGGGTCGAGAGCGATGGCCGTTGGGTGTGGTGGTAGCAGTTTGGGTAACAGGTGATGATGGGGACGAAGAGAGGGCAGCCGAAGAACCATTATTGGTAGCCGCTCGTCCTACTCCGGAGGCCGGGCGCTTAGTAACGGTCGACATGGCGAAGAGAACGAGGCAATCAGAGAGAGAGAAGACAGAAAAAGAGCGACAATAACAAGATCTACGAGAAGACAAAGGCTAAAAGAGGTGGTGGTATTGCTTATGGTTAAGATGGCGAACTTAATTGGGTGCTAGACGAAATATAAAAATAAAGAAGGGCCTTCGAACCAAGTCCAAAGCGAGAAAAAAGTGAGCTGTAATATGACGGGAGAATTGATACAATAGTGACAGCTTGGGAGAAGATGATGAAAAACGAGAGCAGAATATAACAAGAAGTGAAGAAGAAGAAGAAATGCAGAAAATTAATTATGCAAGTTTGTCTGGAGTTTGGGAGCAACAAGGGAAGAAAAAGACACGAAGGGAAAAGAGGAGGAAGAAGTAGAAGGAGAAGAAAAAGGCGGTTGTTCCAGAAGCTGAGCGTAGCACAGCAACCTTACAGTGATATACAGAGCCAAGTTACGTACTAGCCAGCGCCCAAGAGCCGAACATAGAGCACAAGCACAGCACAGTCGTCAAGTAAACGTGGCCGTTCAAAAAATACTCTACAATGGCAAAGCCAAAAGCCAAAGTCAACAACACGACAGCACAACAACAAACCAGCACGACAACATACCCACCACCGTCAAAGTAACCAAGCAACAGCATGAACGTGAACCATACAACAACAGGAACAGAGGGCAGATTTATTGTTTTGCCTGTCTAAGCAGTCCATACTGTATGTAGCCCCTGGATGGGTCTACGTCTACTTAACAGGGTGGGCTTTTATGGCCCATGTGCCCTGAATATGCCCTGAATAATGCACTAGGGCTATGGGCTACCGCTGGCCCTGTCACGGCCTGGTGTTGGCCCTGGAAGAATAGTAGGACCAAGCGGTGAAGCTTTGGCACGGAAAACATGACCAACAGAACAACAACGAACGAACTTGGGCAAGGACAACCAAGCAAAGCCCAGAGGCGCGACTGAAACAGGAAACACTAAACTCAAAAGGAAAAAGCGGAGAGAGACAGATGGTGAAAGTGAGGGGTTGAGTTGAGAGAGGGGAAAGGGGAGGGGGAGATGAATCCTGTAGAGCTAACTGAGACAGAATAGAAACTCGCATCCTATTATATTCCATCATAGCGGAAGGAAAAAGGGGGCTGAAGATAATAACACAGACTCATCGATGCTATCTCGGCACTATCCTTCAAATTGATCATGTCCAGAGGAGAACTTGATTGATTGCGTACTGTACCTGGAACTTGCGGTAAATTACTCCTTTGCACTATATTCTCACCCTATATACACATCTATCGCATTATACGAAAGCGCGATATAGGTGCTGTGGCTCGAAAAAATATATTCAAATCAAATCAAATGCTGTGACTTAAGCTTCATCGCCCCATTTGCAGGCGATATAGTAACACCGCCACATTGCCTGCTTCTCTGTGCTGTACGTTGGGCACAATTCTGATACATGGTAAGTAATATGGGCCTTTCTAACTTGTTACTATCTGTATACACGGCTTTGCCCGTCTGGTGCTTTGCCCTTCTATATTATCTACTATAATATCGCAACATCTCCAGCTCCAGACCAACCGTGACTAGTTAAATGACAACCTGCCAATGATTGATTAGTCAGGGGATACCTGTGTTGAAATGGCCTTTCAGGCTGCCACTCGTCAAGTGATGCTATAGTGAAAATGACCGTGTGATTTACTCCGCACACCCATCAAATCATCTGTCATCTGGCACTTAACAGAAGACCAAGCCATTGAGTTGTCTGTCTCTGCGGACTAGGATAACATATGCCTGTCTATCTTTTTGCTTGCTGGAGATAGGCTAATCCCTATATTCAAGAATCTCGTGGTGGTGGCATTCTTGCTTGCCTACAAGCCCCATTATGCTACTGAAACATATGAAGACACAACACCGTGCCAATAAGGTATATATGATATGAGGCTGGTTTAGCTTTGGACTCCTTGCTGTCTTGCTCCCCTGTGCTCACAGGATGTCCTCTACACCATTGCCTCTAAAGCTTCATTGGTACCATCAGAACACACTTAACTTTCTAGGTCTTGACAGAGCATAACCCGAACAGGCAGCGCCCTAAACAGCTGTGATAATAAATAGACTAGCCCTGCTATACGGCTAGTTGTATTATTTGTCCAAGATCTCAGGCGTCTGTCCCGCTCGGTCTTGTCTATAAAAACTGTCTCGGGTCTCTTAATTACATGCTGTGACGGTGGTATGTGTAATTACGAAATCTAAGCTAAGATGAAATCAACACGACATGAACAATCAGATCGGAGCGTTGACACTTCAAGTAAGAATGCTTGAATTGGGACGTTAAGAAACGAATGCCTTGATAGTTCTAGTACTCGGTTGATGTCTCGAACTATGTTACATGGTCGTCTTCTTTTTTATATAACTGTGCCTCCATAGGCATTATAGACCGGTACGGTTTACCAATTCACTTGACATCAATGGAACGCAGTTTACAGCAGATTGACAGCTGGATCACGGCATTCTACTATATTTCTGCGGTGATGGTCCACTAGAAAGCTCAAGACTTTCTAAACGCCGAGAATCTACGATTGATTAGATGTGGACTGTGTTGCTAACTCAAGTACCACCACGTTTGCCGAGGTAGCGAACACTAGAGCCAATACACAATATCCAAGCATACAAGTATCTATGTATCGATATACTCTGATGAACTAAACGTCAATCTATCCGTGCGACAGCTGCAGAATCTGTTACTCAAAACTCCCATCACACGATTACACGTGGGCTTTCTTGCGCATTTCTAGATTAGTCAACCCGACATCCTGCTTGGTATCCAGTGATTTGATTTGGATATGTTTATCTTCTACTGGGCTCGTTATCCAGTAGCTCTAAATAATATATATAAACTTTCTTCACCCCTAAGTGCGTGTTTTTGATATTTGTCTCGTCTCGCTTCCCTTGATGAATGCTCTTTTGACTAGAGATGGCGCAGTCGCTGCCAAATTTAATATTTGTATCGGCGCATACTATACAGCGAGTATAACTGGAACATCAATTGCCCTTTATCAACTAGATCCTACA
The DNA here is from genome assembly GCA_003449175.1 of Ceratocystis smalleyi. NCBI lineage: Eukaryota > Fungi > Ascomycota > Sordariomycetes > Microascales > Ceratocystidaceae > Ceratocystis > Ceratocystis smalleyi. The sequence goes on from NETT01000444.1 coordinate 4,616, forward strand.
ATGCGGGCAACCATGTGCTACGAAAGTCACCCGGAATACCCAAGGTAAGAAATACCACAATTCGGCTTGATTTTTAGTTCCAGCAAAGGGCCCGGCAAATTCATATGTATTTCATTGTGTTGACTTAATCTTGATACACACCTGTGCAGAAGCTCTCTAACATCTCAACGATGCCGTCTGGAAAGCCGCAGCTGCTTATTTTCTATAGTACAGCATGAATAAAAATTGCCCACTTCGTCGTCTTCAACGTAGGTAGGTATCGACAATGGTGCTTTGCAGTCACCAACCGAAGCTATTATAGCCAAGGATAAAGAAATGTCCATCGGCGGCGCAAAGATGCTGCATTGGATCTTATCCGCTTATGCAGCAAACATCGCAGGTTCTAGGTATTGCCAAAACCTGGCTTGACACTAACCCAGACTCTACCGAAGCCTCGACCACACGTTTTGTTTACTTCGTGTTTTTAGCAGGCTTATGGATATTGGAGTCAGGGCATGTGCTAACTCAACCATCTTCTTCGGCGCATATTGGCCCAAGGACCCGTTGCCTACAACGCCCCCCAAATATTTGTCAATCTTCCCATGTGCACTGGATAGCACGTAAACACCTATGTTTAGCCCGCCTCAAGCACAAAAACGCCCGAAATATCTGCCTTTGCCCGACACACGGGCAATCTTCCCAAAGCTTCATCTGCTAGGGAGGCAAACATAGATCAAATATATTGTCTAGAAAGCCCGTTGAATCCTTACCCGAGAAACTCTCGCAGCTAAAGCTGGCACAGACGCTGTGCGTACCTTTGTGGACAGCACAGGTTTCTTTACTGAACTTTGCCTGTAAGTCGTAGCTCTGTGGGTTTCATAGTGAAGAAGTTTGGCTATACAATGCTGCTGGAATGTCGTCCCGGAACTGCCAGTCAGCTTAAGGATCGTTCTCTTTCTCTCCCTCTTTCCCTTCGTTTTCCAAGCTGTCATGCCAGTCTTGACAAGATCCCTCGGAAAGTATAGAGTGCCTCATCATATTACGATTTAGCAGAGCAGGACTCACGTGCTCCACAAAATGGCATTGGATTTAACAATGATAACGATAATAATAATCGTAGTCTTCAGGCAAGTGACGGAATAACACCAGGATAGTAATTTCAGAGTGGGGTTTTTTGTGTCACCTCACACTACTGGGCTGGACTCAGCACTCGGCTTTGTCCTTTTTGATGTCAAAAACAATGTTAACTTGGCCAGCAAAATCATGGCCGACGATTCAAACTTGAGCAAGGTGTAGCACCACAAAAGGTACTCCTATCTCTAGTGGAATCGCCACTGTTTCAAATGAGGGTAATGGCAATTGTCGCGATACTGTAGGACGGCCAGCGCTGCCGTAGAGCTCGTAGATGTCACGGTTAGCCAGGTTCAAAGTAACCATTGCCCAAGAAATACCAATAGAAAAGATGCACATGAAAAGCCTAGCACGGCCGTCATAGAGGACCCAGAGATAGCTGTGATGATGTTGGCCGGGTTCAGCAAGCTTTCTTTAGATCCCCCCCCGCCTATATCCTCTCATGCCTCTCTGCTATTATCTCGTTGTCTCAGGTCATGTTGTAACGACCATCTACGACGGATAATACTTGCTGGGCCTTCAAAGCCAACCCTGTTTTACGTTGGCGAAGCTGAAATGCTTCTCAATATCTCCTGACATCAGCCGTTACCGATACCTTTCACGTATTGCACACGCATAAACTCCACTAGCTCTACGACTCCTCGCAACAATACTTTGCAACAGAAACCACCATACACTTTGGAAAATAAAAGGCAAGCCAAGCCCACTCATCACGCTCTTATACCAAGGGCAATATAAGAATGGATTATTCCATCGTGTGTGGAGTATCATTATAAAGCGCCAAATCCGAATGTCCGTTTATAACCAAGAACGCCTGTTTCTGTTTGTGCTGGTCCGTCGTGCTGCGATCGGAAATACAAGTCTGACAAAGTATGCTTGATTTTTATTTTTTGTAACTTTTTATTCTTGACTACAAATGTCAAAGAATTTACGCCTGCTCACTCAGGATATCCGAGTCACCAGCATCCAGAATAGCCATGGTGGAGCAGCGGAACATCTTACCGCAGGAAGTACCCAGCTCGATCTGTAAATATATATAGTAAGCATGTGGTCAATACCCTCCAAAGTCTTGGTTGTCTGAAGACTTCTTCTCTGGGTTGGCTTCATAGACTGCGCAGAGCAACAAGTCTTATATCCACCAATATCAAATCAAACACTGCCACGCAGTTGAAAGTGCTTGAAATGATTTTTTTACAAACATTTGGTTGTTCAGAGTGGGTAGTTACGTACGTTAGTGCCGTTCAGGTGGTGAACGTTGGTCTTGGCCAGCATAGAGTAGTACTCGAGCTCAGACTTGCGCAGAGGGGGAGTGTTGCTAGCAATGATGACCAGCTTGGCCTTGCCCGAGCGGAGAGACTGTGCAAGAGAAACAAAAGAGTCAGTATGGGTGTTGTTGAGATTGTGAATTGAAATAGATAGTAAACCATACCTTCAGGGTCGACTTGTAGCCCAGGGTGACCTTGCCGGACTTCATGACCAGAGCCAGCTTGGAGGAGATGTTCTGGGCATCGCGCTTAGACTTCTTGACGGGGGCCATTGTGACGTTTGGTTAACAAGCAACGGGTTGGGGTTGATGATGCAGAATCAAGACGTTGAATAAACTTGGTAAATTTGTCTTTAGAGTTTTACTTGCCAAAAATTTCGTCCCGTTCCAAATGTGGGGCAACAGCCAGCTTCTTGTGCCCTCAATATTAAGCCACAGATTTCAAAATGAGTTAGCCAATCACACATGTGAGCGAAGCTAGGAGCCCTAAAATCCCGGTGTTCACCCGAAGCCCCCCCCACTTGGTTGAAAGAGTTGCAGTGATTTGAAATCAAGGGTTAAATCAAAAATCGGCTTTGCCACAAGCTCCAGCATATCCAAAGAAGGTTGGTTTTCTTGGTTTCCCTCCTAGTTCGCACTTTCTTCCCTCTCACAACTAACCAACAAACCCCCATTTTCAGGCACTTTTTCAAGTTCACCGACGACAAAATGGCCCGCCGTCCCGCCCGTTGCTACCGGTACTGCAAGAACAAGGTGCGTTGATCTTGTTTCTTTATTTTCGGTTTCCAGTCAAAATTTCCCCCCATCACAATCATATCCGGTTTCATTATCGTTTCTCATCACCACAAAACCCCAGAATCTGGTGATGTTGAGATTGGACGGGATCAATCGCTCATCCGAAGTTATCTTTGCCCCTCCGACGAATTGTTCATCAGGGAGGACTCTTGGATGAATATTATGTGTTTGTGGTATCACTGTTCACTAACGCCATCTCACCTATTCAGCCGTACCCCAAGTCGCGCTTCAACCGTGGTGTCCCCGACCCTAAGATTCGTATCTTCGATCTGGGCCGCAAGCGTGCCAACGTCGATGACTTCCCCCTGTGCATTCACCTTGTCTCCAACGAGTATGAGCAGCTGAGCTCTGAGGCCCTTGAGGCAGCCCGTATTTGCGCCAACAAGTAAGTTGGAAATCAATACATACATCTGATCTGAACATGGCGCCCATGAACTAGCAAGCGGGCCATGTTCGACAAGAGCTAGTACGAAAAAAAAAGAGAGAAAGGCAACCAAATGCTAACAGAAGTTATTTTTATAGGTACCTGGTCAAGCAGTCCGGTAAGGACAGCTTCCACCTGCGTGTTCGTGCTCACCCCTACCACGTTGTCCGTATCAACAAGATGTTGTCGTGCGCTGGTGCCGATCGTCTGCAGACCGGTATGCGTGGTGCCTGGGGTAAGCCCAACGGTACTGTTGCCCGTGTCAACATTGGCCAGATCATTCTGAGTGTCCGCACTCGTGACTCCAGTAAGTCGTGTTTTCTTTGCAAGGTTGTCGCAACTTGATTTCTAATCTACCTCACCTTAGACCGTGCTATTGCTCTGGAGGCTCTCCGCCGCTCCCAGTACAAGTTCCCTGGTCGCCAAAAGATCATTGTCTCCAAGAACTGGGGTTTCACCCCCCTACGTCGTGAGGAGTACGCCGAGCGCAAGGCCGGTGGCCGTGTCAAGGTCGACGGTGCCTACGTCAAGTTCCTGCCCAACTACGGCCCCCTGGAGGAGAACATGCGTGCCTTCCCCGGCGCTTTCGAGGCTTAAGCGTCTTGGCTTTTAGTTTTCAATGAATGACAAAAAAAAGAAAGTTATACCTAAACTAAGACGGGAATGAGGAGACATTTATCTCTTTTTTCTTCGGGACGCATTTGATTGAATCGATTACGGCTGAAGTTGGGACTACCATGTTGATTAACACTAACCCGCCAAAATGTGCTATGGATAAGGTCTTGGGATATAATTCGTGTAGTCTGATGTTTATTAAACCATTGCATGACTTTGATGTATGCGGGTATTGGTGACGCCATGCCATGTGTGTTTAACCAAGTATTGAACGAAGCATTGTCAAGCAATTAGTAGCTGTATGTGAGGATGATGCTGTACTTGAACTTGTGATCTCTTTTGAACTTGAGAAATTTATTAGGGTTAGTATGGTAACCCCAGTTCCAACCATTCATGACCTCATGGCGACACATAGGCACGTACTTGATAAAAAAGGGACAAATGATGTAGGAGATTACGAGGGATAAAGTGTAGATATTTCCGAGTCTATCCCGAGATGGTAGAGTACTTGTTCTGTTACTCAGTCCATTGACTAATTACAGGAGGTATTGTGTTTTGAGGTATTGGTTTTAAATTGGGCTCGGCCCAAAGATGGCGATAAGACTGTGGTTGATGTGAGGTGGATGTCTACTAGGAAATGAACATAGGTATCAGCATAGGATATGCACATGTGCACACGCGCAGCTATCAAAATGCATGCATGTGCTCGGAGTTACAAGGTACTCGCTACGATCTACCGAGCTGGAGAGCGGGCAATTGAGAATGTGTTATGGTGGAAAGAGGAGGGATTAGATCATCCCTTTCTTGTCGCTGGAGCTAGGGTGTGGGTGTCGGTGAGAAGCGGGTAAAATGCGTGACGCACATAGGAACCCTTGAAAAGGAGGAGGGTCTGGAAGCACGAAACAAAAACAGAGTTTTACTGTTGGCTATTGTATGTGGTCAGAAGCAAGGGAAAGGGGCCAAAGGCTCTACATCTTCAGCACTGGCAGTATTATTGCATTATTGTGATGCATAGGACTAAAGCTGGAGAGAGCACATGGGACTGATGGTGAAGATAATTTTGACAGCATGGGCACGAGACAATATGGAGCAAAAGGACAGGACATGCACCTTCAGCATCATCGGCAAGCAGATCGGATTATGCAGGACAGAGACGAATATAGGAAGTATTTTTATTAGGTAGGCCTTGGAAGCGAAGGGAGTAGTGCAGTAAATATATTTCTATGCGTATTTTACGGTAAAGTGGGGGTGGGGGACGTGGATATCTGGAGTACGCATTTACGAGTTTACAATAAAAGATGGCTGGCTGGGGCGAACAAAGTATACAAAGCAGTAAGATACATGATGCGAGTTGCCTCTAGTCCACTGCTTGGGCTTTATTTTCTGACAAGAATGCATATTTTTCGTTGTTTTGCTGCCCTTTGAAAACTGTTGGGTATCCTAAAAAAAGACCCGTGACTTTGACTAGTACATGTTTGTAACTAATGGACAGGAGGGAAGCAAAACCGGCAAGAAGAGGCCTTCCCAACGAAAAAAAGAAAAGACACTCATGAGGAAAGAGCGATAATGAGGCTAGCCGGAAGGCGGTGACGGGGCCGGAACAAAAAAATAATAAAAATTAGAAAGGGAAAAAAAATCTTCTTCTTCGATCACCATCACAGTCTGCTTGATATTGTTGTCTAATCGTCTAATAGTTGGATCTTGAGTTTTCATCCAGAACGTCACCGCGCCACTTTTTTTTTATCGCCCCCCTCCCCCCCAAAAAAACAATAACAAACAAGAGGAAAAGAAGAGTAGCAGAAGAAGGATGAAGCGGCAGGCCCGAACTAACAAGCTTCCTTTTGGCTCCTTTCCTGGGAAATATTTCACCTTAGTTGAACTTGGCTTTGCTTGTTCTTTATCAGCTACGGCCTGTGCTTTGTTGAGATTTCTGATTCTGTATCTGGTTTTAGATTCGTCTGCCTGCCGTTCTTCTCCCTTAAGTATAGACAAAAGTTAGAGGCTGGTATTGGAAACCCGTTTCCTTGCTACTCTTCCAAACACCAGAGCTTCTTTTCTTACTTCTTATTTCCCCCCTCGCCGGCTTTCCATCGTCCCTTATATTCTTTGTTCTCATATCTTGCCCGACTTCGGCTGGTCTTATCTTAGCGATAACTAAGAAACGTGGTGTCCTCGTCCCGTCCTTATTTCAATCATTTGACACGACATTCCTCGAATATTCTGGCACTTCACACACAAGCATTCCTATATTGATACATCTCCATACGCTATGGCTTTTCAAACACGCGCATCTCAGCGTGTGGTGCTCGCTACCGAGACGCAGCAACGCGAGGGTTCTGCTTCAGCCCTATCTCAAACGAGTCGTTCTCGTCGTGGCACACAAACACCCACTCAAGTGTCCCCCGCATCTCAGACTTGGGTGTTGTTCCCACCTGCTGCTGGCTCCGAGGCCCATACCACTTCTTCATATCTCACTATCAATGACAGTTTCAAGTCTCATTCGGATATCGGCACAAGTGTGGATCAGTCAGATCTACATTCCCAGTCAGCACACGGCAACCACCACGACTTCAATGATGATGAGGAAGAGGACGAAGAAGATGACGATGCGGAGCTCGATGTCCTAGACAGCCACCTGGCTGATTTTCGCACCATGCCCAATATTATATCACCAGCATCCACCACCGTGCTGCCCGTACATGATGGCCTAGGATCCTTCCGTCTGCCGACCCACTCAACCAGCCGCCACCTACAGCAGCAGCTGTACGCTTTCGAACAATTTAATCCCCACAATGTCCACCAGAACCCCACGGGCTCTACCCGCCACAGTATCAATGCACCGATTACTACAGAAATCGACCCAGAGAATCTAGAAGCTGCTGAGCGCAATGAACGCATTGAGGCGTGGAAGCGAGAACATAGCAGGGCACTTCTGGAGGAGATTCAGAGAGAGACTCGCCGGCAACGCCGAATCTCACAAGCTTCGGCTGCGAGAGGAAAGAGGCCGTCAGTGGCATCTGCCTCTGTTCATTCAGAGGCCATTGTGGAAGAATCAGAGGCTGGCTTGGCGTCTGAAGATGCCGAAAAGATGGAATGGCACGAAGACTCGTCCGAAAACAAGTCTAGAGAAGACACTACTGACGACGACGAAAAACCACGTGGCTTCTTGGACCGCATCACTAAAAAGGTCGTCAAGGACATGCTCGACATAGATGACCATACACTTGCCATTCTTGTTGGTGAGGCCTATGTAAACGACGACGACGGCGACACACAAGCCACTCCCCGGGCCTCGTCACCCGTTCGTGGCGGCCCAGCTATAGCTAGAGAGGACTCTTCGTGGCAACTTCGAATGATCGAGAGTGTATCTCGCGAACTCGGTCTGTTTGTCAATACTGTCACGCCCCACCCACATCCCGGCGCTTTTTCTATGTATAAACGTGTCCAGCAAGACCGTATCCCCTATGCTGGCCTGGAGGTTATCTCCGAATCAACGCCCGCTGCTCCTAAACAGAGTCTTTCGCTACTCGAATCTCTCTCCCAGTCAGCATTACAGTTCAAGCCCTCATTCTCATTACTCCAACCAACGAACTCCGATTTGCCCAAGGCGGCAGCGGATAGATCTGGAGACACGAAAAAGGCACAGGCCAGGACCGAGACCGAGGGACATGGCAACAACGAGCGCTTTACTCAGGAAGAATGGGAGAAAGACTTGGACATCAAGCTTGTCTTCCGGTACTTGCGCTCCCGCTTTGTACCCGGGTCCAGCTCATCCAATATTTCCACCGCCAGCGCAAATCATCTGGTGGCCTCAAGCCCGATGGACACGGCGGCCAAAGCTGCACGAATTCGTCAGCACCATCCGTTGATTGGAGGCAGAGTACCTGCTGATCGGCGCGCGTTCAAAGCCACGGCACCCGGATCACCAGTGGCTTTGCGTCATGGATCGACCTGTAGCCAGAGCACACGTCGCTCAGCTCGACGGAGCAGTGCGTCTTCGCGCCATTACTGGGATATCGGCGGGTCGATTGGCACAGGCTCGGTGGTTGCGACAGCGACGAACGGACCGATGGGTGCGTGGGGGGAGGTTTGAGGGCTGAGAAAATTGATAGATGTGTTTTGCTGGCATTTTAACTTGGGACTGCCATTGCTTTTGTTGATTTTGCTCTCTTCGACACATGGAGCAAAAACAGCATCCGTGTTTGCTTTTCTTTGCTGCCTTTCTGGAACGTTGGTGATGGATGCCTCATGATATTTCAGCGTGTATCTACACATCCCATCTTGCACGACCTATTACTGAATCTACTTGAAGAACTCAGGACTTGTTATGCTGCTTGCTCTTTTTTTTTACCCTTCTTTTTAGCATAAATGAACCCAACCCAGACCACCCCATTTTCGCATCTCAATATTAATGACATACCTTATTTACTCACGACGACACCTCAAACACAGTACATGATACATCAGCTACAAAATATGGTCCCTAGCCTCCTATTTCGTGTAATTAGAATTATATATTAGTTCTCAGACGGAGTTCTTGTCCACTCTGGGCCGAACCACTAGCAAGACTAGGACAACAGATAGCTTTGATTCTCTATTTGCCGCCCAGCCAGCTCCTAGCCTTTGCTGCATGCTCGTCAACCTTGCGGTCAAACTCATCAACCTTTTTGAGCGCTTCGTGTTTGGCGTCGAGCATGTGATTTTGGGCGGTAGACTTTGTGTTGCTGAGTTGCGTCTGGGCTTGGGAAACGGCCGTGTCAATCTTGGCGCCGGCTGCGTCTAGCGTGGCGCCGGCCTGTGCGCCCAGATTCTTGAGGTCCTTTTCAGCGGACGAGCTGATGTTAAGGTCACCTGGTGCGGGAGAAAGAAGAAAAGGTTAGATACTGCGGCCTGTTCATTGGGGCGGCTGCCCGAGCGAAACGGGGACGGGGGCACTTACGCCGGGCGGCACGCTTGGCAGCATTTGCGTCGCCGCCTGACCGATACATATAATAGCCGATCCCGCCAATGGCGGTGGCACCAAGAATCATGGGCATACGGTTGGCCATTGTAGGAGTGATGGGTAATAGCGAGTAACGAGTATGGATGCTATGTGAGAGAGTGCGAGATATATAGGCAGGATGACAAGATTCAGCTGATGCAGATTCAGGATACGATTACAGACGCTCTACATGGCGATGGATGATGTGCTTTATATGCCCATCGGTAAGCTCTTATTTCCTAGCTTGTTTGGTGCACGCGGCTGCAAGGGAGAATCCGGACTGGGATAGAAAATCGGAATACAGAAGGGCACAGAAGGAGGCGGAATAGCACAGATGACGGTGTGTGGAGCCGAAGCCCATGGGCCAAGGGTGGAGAGAGGCGTAAAGCACAAGTTTGGACATGTCTGGATGCGGATGGAATGACGTGAAACTGTAGCTGGAATCAGAATGGGAAGCTAGAGCTGGGGGTTTGGCGCGAGCTATGCCGTGCAAGTAGGGCTTTTGGGTGGGAGGAGCTGCAGTAGGAATGCAGAATAGTGCGATTGACGTCAGACTTTAGGACGCAAGACCGACCAGCGGCCTACGCACCAGACTGTTTCTGGGCAGGGAAGGGAGGGACAGGAGACATTGAGAAGGGCAGGCAGGGGATGTGAGAGGGGGATTGCATCCGGGAAACACAGGGAGACGACGCGGAGAAAGCAGAGGAGATCGGATTGGGAGAGGCTCGGGAGCAACAAGCACTCGCCTGACGTCTTATAATGCCGATTTATCCAGGACTACTCTGCGCCCGCTCTTGGGCCTGGGGCGAGTCCAGCGCTAGCAATATAAGCTGACGCTAGGGATGGCGAGAAGCTGGAGTCAGCAAAGCGTATACTTGTAAGATAAGCTGCAAAACACACCCAGAATACAAGACGCTCGGCCGGTGCTTACAGCTGCAGGCGAGACAAAGAAGGACGTTTTAACGGAAGGAAGGCACCAATGAGACATCGTGAATCGACAGCCAATGATCGGCAGCAAAACACAAGGAGCGAGAAATAAAGGGCAGGAGCGAATAAAGAAAACACCCGATCTAGGCTTCTGCAGAATGTTACTCTCCGCAACGGAAACTACCCTTGCTCCCTTGTGCCTGCCCTGCCCTCTCGGTGGGTGGGTGTGCCCTTTCGAGTTCGAGCCAGGAAACTGCGCAAAAGGGTAAGTGCGCAGCCAGGTTGAGGGCCCGTGATTACAAGAAGCAAGTGTCACAAGGTTGGTGGCAGTGGCAGTGGCAGGACTTGAAGCCTGGGAGGCCGTATTTTGCTGGCGACGAATTTCTTCGTATCAACAACAGCTACATACAGCCTTGATATTATCGCCGTAACCACCATCATCACCTCTTCAATTTTGCCTAGCCGGAAGCATCATATACATACTTCTTTTCATTAGCAGTTTTCCTTCCCTACATTGCTGAGCTGCGCAGTCGTGTCATGACATCATCATCTATAGCAATCTAGGCCTTGCCCGAGTTTCCAAACACTAGACGGTAGTGTAAGGTAATGGCTGGATAGACCCCCGTCGATTGCGTTGGTTCGATCTTTTTTTTTTCGGGTTTTGTTTCTTTTTCCGGCTGTCTATCAGCGCTCTTCTGCTCTCTTTGCCACTTCCACGTCACGCTTGTTGACAGATGCCACACATCAAATCTTCCCGTCGCGTCCCGCCGCTGCAAGATGTTGACTACGATCACGAAATCAATCTCATTGATCACGACTGCGGTTTGCAGTCGGCAGCAGCTCTGCAAAGAGTCTCTCCGGAGACCCACTTTTCTACCACTGTCACTACAGACAGCGGCCCTGCTTCTTCACAGGCCGACTCCCGAGGCCGATTGAAACAAACACAAAGCCCGACATCGAAGCCGAGTATAAGCTCGGCATTCTTGAGTATTGGCGGAGCCGGAGCTGCTCTCGGGGGAGGCTCTATTCTGCCAGTCCCCTCGGAGGGCTCCTCCAGCGCTCATTACACCATGGCAGTTCCAAATGACGCTGCGGCATCCGTTGTTGCCGCGCCCAAAACCGAGATCCGAGGGGTTTCAAGAATCTTGGTTGGCGAGCCAAAGGGAAGCAATAGCCCAGCTACTGTAGTCTCCAAGCAGCCAGAAATCGTCATCTTGGGTAGGTTTTGATTAATATATAACCGGGAGCATTCTCCGTGTTCTAACGCGCAATCCAGCCATACCGCCTTCCCGGGATGGATCAGCTCAGACTCCCTGCACGCATCGGTCGACTGACCACGAATGGGTCATCGACGTCCTCTACGAAAACCAGCGCGGCCTTTTTCTTTGTGGCATGCCGCTGTTCTCGGCAGAGGCCTTAGGAAACCTGGACCCTGCGCCGTGGACAAACGCCTTCCACAAGCCAAGTCTTACAGACCCGCATGAAGCCCAGCTTCCCGATCCAAGCTGGCAGTGGGCCTGGGCGGAGTGGCGCGTCAACCATGACTCTCTGACAGACTGCGATGACGATGGCTGGGAATACAGCTTCATGTTTTCAAACAAATTTAGCTGGCACGGACGAACGTGGTACAGCTCCTTTGTACGGCGCCGGGCATGGACACGCAAGAGAATACGGAAGCACACGGACGCCTCGGGCCTGATTGTGGAGTCTCCAACGAGTGGCTATGGCCATACAGATCTACTAGAACCTAGACAGTCTAGTGAGCAAGACAGGCCAGCATATAGCCCTGGAGAAAGCTCGTCTAGCAGCCCCGTAGACCAATGTCCATCCCGAACAGGCCGCAATCCCACTAGAGACCCCAGCTACATTGACAGCAGAAGCTCCTCCACACATGGTCGATCGCAAAGTATGGCCAGCGCCTCTCGCATGTCTCGCATTGAGTGTGGGCTGGAAGAGGGGCTGGATAACATTGAAATCTACGATACAAGACACCTGCTAAACATACTACGAGTACAGCGGGTGGATCGTGAGAAGCTCGAGGCTATTAGAAACTACCTCAAAAACGCCCAAGACGATTTCCGACATCTGCAGGACGAAATGCATGAGATTATGGGTATCTTTGTGTTTCAGAATTCGCGGCGACAAGCACTTGCCCAGGTTGCCCAAGCCTGTGAAGATGTTGAGAAGAAGCTGCACGAGATTGGAACAGACGCAAACCGCTGTGACGAAAGAACCCGGGCCGCAAAGCGGCTGGAATATCTCGAGGCTGCCAAGAAGCATGCTGAAGAAGAAGTGCGCAAGCTGGCGTACTGGAGCGACGTAAGGGCGCTGGAGAATCGGCTTGGAGAGACAGAGAGCGGCTCCATGGCAGCGGCTAGAGAGACATGCGACACTAGCGAGTCTGATATAGACTCTGGAAACGGAGATGACAGCCGTTATGGCAACGTGTCGCTGTATAGATAGGGGCAAGAGTATGGTAGAATTGATGGCATTAGCCAAACCTCATAATGCTAGCTGCGCGTCGTTTGATCTTGGTGATTCCAGTAGACGTAAAATATATTCAAATCAAATCAAATCAATGCCAGCTGCGCGACAGCTGTCACTGCGCAAAGCGCTGCCAAGGGTTAGTTAGGGTATGCTGCATCCCCAGCTATCCACTTTGAAGCGATAAAAGATAGCACACTTTGCTCAATAGAGTGATAAGTCATCAAATCACTTGTGGTTGCGGGCCTTTGACTCAAAGCTTCGTGTGCCTTGCACTCAACACCGCCTCGACACGCCCGCAAGATATCCTGCTCGTGAGCGTACCAATAGCCAGCCGCCATCCATGGCTCTTGCGACGAAATGGAGACCCTTACCTAGGGTTCTCCTCAAATCCCCTGTCACCTCCACCACAGCTTCCGTAGCTTCTTCGGCTTCCTCGACCAACAGCCACCATGCTTCTGGCCCATTTCCGGCTTCAATCCCAGGATCAGCAGCCCAGCAATGCTTTTTCTCGGCCGCTCCACCCCAGTCTGCAGGTATCTCGCAGCAACCCGGGCCTGCCCCCGCATTAGCGAGAACACGAAGGCGGCGTAGGCCGGTTTTTGGGACAGACGGAGCATCGACAGCACCAGATATGACCCAGATGAACAAGGACATGATGGCCTTGGCGTCGCTCTCGGCTGGCCAGTCGGTTGTAGTCAAGCCAGTGCTCAATTACCCTCGTCCAGAGATGACATGGTATGCCAGAGGTCAGCACAACAAGAGCCTGGGCACACAGAGGTATCTAGAGAAGGAAAGGATGAAATACGGTAGCAGCGATGATGCTGATGCGATGAATCCTGATTGGCGGGGCATTGTGGCTACCATGCTGGCGACCACGCCCAAGACCACCACGTGGAAAGGGGACGTAGTGAGGGCTGTGGTTGGAGCGACGCTTCTGGATGAACTCCTTTCGGGTGTCGACAGAAACATCTGGGAGATATATAGTCGTACTGGGTGCACCATGGATGTATATCCACATAGCAAAGAGGAACGGGATCAGACAAACGACCAGGAGGCTGGCTATGTGGTTCTCTCAGGCGACAGCAATGCAGTACGCCAGGCCATGGCTGAGATACGAACCTTGGCTCAGTGTGCTGCCTTGACAGACACCACAGCAACGCTACGGCCGCTAGGTCCGGACGAGGCTCTGAAGGTTAGGCTGACTGCAGAAGGCCGTTTCACAACAGCCTACGGCGAAAAGCCCTCGCACCTTCCCGCACTCCAGGGCCGATATAATGCCAAAGGCCTGTTCGAAGAACATGTCCCCATACCAGCAGAGTGGACGCAGCGTAGCTTTCTGAACTACATTGCCCAGCTGGCCTTTGCCCACCTCTCACAAAACAAGACATTTAATCTCTACGGGACGCCACAGTCGCGCGATGAGAGCCGGCTAGAGCTGATGCACAAGGCGTTTGCTGCCCCGGATGCCCGCCATGCCGTCTCGCTTGCGGCCTTCAAACGTGCTATTTATTCGGCACTGATGTCCGGGCCACACAAGCGGCCACACATGCGCATTCTGTTCAGCAAGATGGTTGATCTGCAGCTGGTGCCTGACACCGACGTGTTCAACATGTTTCTTGAGGATGCCACGAAACACAAAGACCTACGCAAATTCAGGTCCGTGCTGTGGATGATGGCCAACTACGGTTGCGTGCCAAACTTGCAATCGTGGATGCAATTCCTACGTCTGGTTGAGCACGAGGAGGCGAAGAGGCACATTCTGCGCTCTATGCACAGCATTGGTCTGCTCTACGATTCACGGGCTCTGCGTTCTGTGGCACGGGAGATGGTCTTCTTCGACGCTCATCGGGCCATGCAAGGCTATGAACCGTATGACGAGAAGGGCATTAACGAGTTTGTCAATGAGAAGAAGCCGTCCGACGACTTGTTCGCCGACATAGACTTGAGCTCACTCGATAAACAACAGCAGCAGCAGCAAGATATACCAAAAGGTTTCACACAGAAGAAGAACTGTCCCAACAAATCAAACGCCGGCGATCTGTCCATACCGGAGTTTATATCTCAGCTGGAGAAGCACTACGGCCCCAACTGGGCTTCGGTTACTGCCATACGCCATATCGTCAATGTATTCTGCATGTTTGGCCGTTTCGGTGCCGTGTCGACCTTCCTGGCGCGGATGGGCTGGAACCACAAGCGTGATCCGGTGGTATACAACATCATCCTTTCTCGTGCACGCACTCTCGGCCGCTGGAAGCCCATGCTGCAAACACTGCACACCATGGCCCAGGCTGGCGTACCCGTTGACGGAATCGGCTACACGCAGCTACTTGCCTTTGCGCGAAACATGAAGTGGCCCAATACCCAGGCTGTCGTCTGGGCATATGCATGTATCGCCGATCGCACTACTATGCAGATGCGGGCTGCGGTTTCGTGCCAACTGCGCTACCCCGGCTGCAGTATGACCAAAAGCTTTCATGTCTTTACCCTGCAATCAGAATATGTTGTGCCAGCACTAGTACCGCGTGAGCTAGCTAGTAGATTTGCTGAGGCATCGAGTACCACCGCGATTCGCGCACACGGTCCTTCGCCGAACCCTTACTGGTTCCTATCTCCAGTCGATACCGATCTGCCGCCGCCGTCGCCGTCGGAAGCGCCCTCCACCAAATCTATGCCTATGCGCAAGCTGGGTGCGACGCTGGTGGAAATATTCCGCCAGGAAACACATATGAAAGACAACAAAAGGCTTGTGCCGTGCATCTCACTGATCGACATGCTGACTAAGGCTTATACGTGGGACCGGAAGTTGCTTGTGACGTCAAAGACGGAGGACGTCGCAATCCGGCTAGTTACAGCCCATAATTGGCCTACCCTCAAGATTCCGCTGCGTGTCAAGGGTACGAGCCCCGTAGTGCGCACACTAACCATCCCAGTGGTCCGGTCAAAAATCGTGAGAAGCAAGAGGATAAAGAACCATGGCAAGGTGCTACAGAGTGAACGGGGAGAAGGGGAGGTGGGAGAAGAGCAGGAGGGGGGGGGAGAGCAGGAGCAGGAGCAGGAGCAGGAGCAGGAGCAGGAGCAGGAGCAGGAGCAGGAGAAAGAGCAGGAGAAAGAG
>NETT01000445.1:411-20299 GCA_003449175.1 Ceratocystis smalleyi
AAAAAAAACGTCTGCTGGAATCACCGGGATCAAACGACGACAACGAAATGGATGGTGGATTACATAGATGTCAGTCACTCACGCCCTCCCTTGCTGACTTACCTACTTACTCTCTTTGCTTCTTTGAACTTGTACTTGTATTTGTTGAACGCCTGCATACATCGCGTCGTTTGATCCTAGTGATTCCAGCAGACGTAAAACATATATTCAAATCAAATCAAATTCCCCTTTTATCCTTCCGTCATATAACTTGCATGAGAAAGCCCTCGAGTCTTTCCCCTCTAACAAAGTCTTTAACTATGGACAGCTAGCTCCGGCAGAGAACCCAGGTTCGTACAAAAGCAGACAGCTAAGGTGTCATCTCAGCGATAAGGAATTTAGTGCTATGGTGATGAAAAAAAAAAAAAAAGGTTAGCTTGGTAAACAAAACACCCTTTACATATATGACTCTGGTGGGCAAAAGAAGCACTCACCTCGCACTTGGTGCAAGAAGAGCAGTTGGATCCGCAGGTGGGACCGGAGCAGCAGGCGCAGGCGCTATTTAAGATAACTGTTAGTAAAACTGAGACCGGCGGTAATGAGGCAATCAAGACACAGCCAACTCACCAGTTCATTTTGAAGGTTTGAAAGGGTTTTGGGAGGTCCAAAAAAAGAGAAGGTTGTAAAATTGGTTGAAGGCGTTGAAGAAGTTGATTGTGATGATTCGAAAGCAAGAACAAGAAAGAACTGAACAAAGGGGAACGGCCTCGTTTTTATATGCCGATATAAGCGCCTTGGCCACTAAAGGCTGCCCAAAAACAACCCGTCTCTACAAAGGGACGGATCGGTCGTCCAAGCCTCCCCCCCCCCTCTCCCCTTCTCTGACCCTCCACCCACCCCTGCTTTGATGAACCCTCGCGCACAAGCTCTCATGTGAACCTCCATGGAGAACTCCCACGCTTGCTCCTGGCATGATTTGGGAGTGCTTGGTCATGCTCTAACATGCCATACAGCAGGACGAGGGAGGTGGTGGATGGGAAAATGCGATGAGGGCAAGGATTAGGTGGGTGTGTGGGATTCGAACGCCACCCGCCCGCCTCACCCTTTCTATCCAACCATCCACGGGCCAAGGCAAGGCAAGTCGAGAAAAGTAGCAGACGGATCTGTATTAACCCCGGTGTCTTCTAGGCCAGACTAAGCATGGAGATGGGTCTCGCTGAAGGTGGGGTGACTTGGCTGAATTCCTTTGGATTTCAGCAGGTAACTCGTGTGATGCTTCGTTACAATTTCAAGTAGCATATTGTCGTTATTGTGCCGCGCTGTGTTAGCCCCATCAATTCACAGTCGAGGCAACTGTAGACACAAAGGCACATGAAGAATGTACAGGTAGTGAGTCAGCTGGGGGCAAGTTCAAAGTACAACAGAGTACCTAGCACGTATCACATATCACATGTTGCAGGTGTTTTTGGCATATTGCATCGTATATTCTCAGCACACGGCCTAATTTCTGCGTCGCTTTACAAAGCATGGCTGGCAGCGGCGTTTTTGGTGAATGGCAGTGACATTAGCTAGTCACGAAAGACTGGGCTCAGTTCTCTTGTTTTCCCTTCCTCTTGTCCCTATTTTCTTTTCATATTCCCATTGCCCTCCAAGAACAGTGGGGCAGGAAGCGTTGCGCAGGCTAGCTAGTGTGGCTGGCCTATGAAAGAAGACTTTGACTCGGAACTCTGGAACCAGGTAAAATAGACAGACCTAGATTCGGGAGAGAGCGAAGAAAGAGGAGTTGGACCATGCGCAGAAGAATAAGGACAAGGGCGGCCATAAAAGACTTAGCAGTGGGTGGGTAGATGTACCAGTGAATGTACATTGTTAGCAACCAAAACAGTGTTGACACTGTGGAGACCCGGTGCGTATACAGCAGGCATGTACTGGTGGCTGGTCATGAGCCTGGACTCAGTGTTGGACTGCTCAAGCCGGGCCTATACGACAATATTACATGTAGCAGGTACAATAGTCAGTCAGGTGGGCCACGGCCGAGGAAGTACCTTTGAACATTGGGACAAAGGCGGAGAGATACTAGCAAGCGATAATCGGAAGGTAGGCAGGTAATCTGGCAAGACGGCAAGGCAAGTACCAAAGTTCCACGGAGTTAGGACGTGAAGCGGTAGAGCGACATGAAGACAAATTGGGGGGCAAGGGTGAGGGAAATGAACAAAAGCAGTAATCAATGTGTGATGCGAGTGTGGGGGACGAATTTCATGACACAGAAGAATCGCCGTGTTAACGCGCGGGGGATGTGTCCATTGATGGATGTGTGTGAAAGTGAGTGTGCATGCTTTCTTTGTGTTCGCATGTGTGTATATGAGTATGTCTTCGTGTGGTGTGTATTCATACTCAGACGCTTTGTGCCACTAGACTATTTAGCCTTGTATGTAATGTATCTTTGCTAACCCTATGCCTCGACACCACTCGGGCATACAGAGGCAGCGAGTGAGGCAGGGTGATGAAAGATACTGCGCGGGACTCCCTAGTGGTGGGCATCGTTGCTGTTGTTACTGTCCTTTCCTCGGTGCCTCATGCAAGCCAGGACGAGACGACTGAACGGTGCAGAAAGGACGAGTACTTTTGGTTATGGGAAGAGTGGCGAGGGCATAGCCGAACGGAACAGGGTCATACAGCCAAGTCGCGTAATGGAAATGCCCTTGAGATGGAGGTTATCGCGGACATGGCGGAAGCGATGCATGAAGCCGAACAAAGCACAAATATATTAGCTTGGATGATTTGGAATTCACGGTATAGTCGAGAAAGGCGAGTAGTGCTAGGAGTAGCCCCTGAGATAGTTCGTGTGCGTTCGTATGCGTATATGTGTGTGCGCCGGAGCTAGTGAGTGAAGAAGAAAGCCAGCGAGGAGGCTGTTGGTAGTATTGGTCGACTTCGGGGTTCACAGCAGACACGAAATAAGCGTTATTCTACACAGAGCCAATGGACATGAGAGAAGAGGCTCAAAACGAGAAAAAAAAGAAGGCAATGCCGAAGGCATGAAAGATGATGGTCGATGCAGGCGTGGAAAGGACAGCGGTCAAGAAGAGTAGGATAAATCCCAGATATTAAGGCAGGGATATAGTCGTGATGGAAGTGTCGATGTAGAGCGTAGCAAGGAGGACGGAGAATTAGTCCAATATGTACTAGGAAAAATCGAGAAAAACGTGTACATCAAGAGGAGGAGAAGAAGAACAAGAAGAAGAAAAGCGTGAGAGTGTGCGAGACAAGAAAGAAGAGTATGCCTCTCACAAAATACATCAGAAGGAAGAGAAAAGTTTTCACCTTCCCCTCCCTCTCGAACAGCAACTACCTTAAGAAGCCATAAATGCAGCTAGCCCCGTTCTCAAACGCCAGTAAAGCACTGAAGATCACCACTACTGAGGCAGCTACCACGAGTCACTGGCCCTACAAGCTCCCTCCCCCTTCACCCGGCTGCTAGTGGTCTGTCTACCTCCCTCTGCTCTGCTGCGTTTGTCCATCAAGGTTGACCATCAGGGTTCTCCGTCGCCCAAAAAAACGTCTAAATTTAAACCCTGACCAAACATAAGGAGCAGCGTATAAGACAGTGACACTGGAGTTCTGGGAAAAGAGCTTGCATATATTCTGTCGTGCTTCTAGTAGCGTTCAGCCTACTTGTTGAGATCAATTAAACATTATGTCTGTTTATCGTGACCCGGGCTCGCGTTAGGACACTGAGGTTGTAAATGGGGCTTTAATGTGGGGCATGCAGTCTCAAGAGCCCTAGTCGCACAATCCTGGTCCTAGCCTTGTTCAGTGTATATCGTCTTCGCACCACCACCACCCCCTCCCCTCCTTTCTCGTTGTCCAACTGTCCTCATTGGATGTCGGTGACATAGCCAACTGCTTGTCTAGATGGAAGCTGGGCCATAGATCGCGTATTTCCCAGCTGCATGGCCAGTGCACTCTGGTCCTGAATCAGCTGCTTGTGTGCTTGGATCCGCGTTAAATCTCGCTCACTTGCTTCTCGCTCATATCTGGCTATGTGCTGCTGGCGTTCAAGCTCTATCTGCAAAACGGCGCGTTGATTTGCTGCCCGCTCGGCAGCAAGGCGTGACTCAAACTCAAGCACTCTGCGGTGTTGCGTCTCGTCGGCTTCAATCTCACGAGCCAGTCTTAAAGCTGACGCACGGTCTAGTGCAGTGAGATGGGCACGCTCGTTGCGTTGTGCTGCAGTTTTGGCGTCAAGCATTGCTTGGAAGTGCTCAACTTCTGTCATTCGACGCTCACGCGAGGCCGCAATCTCATCACGGTGCACTTTGGTTCGGTGCATATCTTCCATGGCCGCCTTGTCCTTCCATAGCTGTGAGTCAATAGCCGCGAGCTCGCGCTGGTAGTTAATATGTTGCAGGTGCTTTTCACGCATCAGAGACTCCTGCTTTTGGCGGGCAATCCGGTTGCGTTCTTCGATTGCAAGTTCATCGGGAAGGCCAACCACGTTATCCGGCTGCGGGCCCTCATTCGCGTAGAAGACATCGACGGTGCGGTTATTTCGAAGAAGCTCGAGTAGGGAATCCGAGAACTCATCCCATGGCCGCACATGCCGAACGTACATTGTCAACGAGTATGTCATGTTGTTGATGACGAAATGTGTAAAGGGCTCATTAACAAGCTTCCACAAACCTGCTTTAAGGAGAGCCTGCAAAGTGATCAAGGGTGATGCCGACTCCATTGCTAGATGATACAGAGTCTTCCCAGAGCCAGCATTAGTCCCATTAGATTCGTTCAGAGACTTGACTTTAAGGTCGGACCCGTGTTTAATAAGCATTTCCATAGCCTTTTTCATATCGATTTGACGGCTATGTGTCAAAGGCGGCGAGCCTTCGTCACAGGCGTGGAGACACAGCTCTGCCAAGGCACTCCGGCCATCGTGGGCGAGGCTAGGAAAATCAGCATCATGACCATGTTTTAGGAGGAGCTCAATGGTGGGCAAATTCAACTGGCGTGCAGCGGAGTGCAGAGACCCGTCGTTCTTCGCGGGGTCAACAAGCAAAAGCGTGCTCATAACATCTGTTGCTAGTGAGTCCCGGAGAGAGGCGGCCATGAGCAAGGCACTAGTATCATAGGAATCTACCAAGTCTACATCAGCTCCATTAAGAACAAGTGCTTTAACCACGTCCGGACGTTTCTCTCTAATCGCAAGCATTAGCGGTGTCATTTGCAGTCGTGGTGTTTGAAAGTTAACTGCAGCGCCAGCTTTGATCAGTGTCTCGATGACCGCAGAGCTAATACGTTTTTCCGGCTGTATGATTGCCCAGACAAGCAGAGTGACCTGCTCCTGTTCCCTCTCACTCATCTTGTCCTGTGAGCCTACAAAACAGGACAGCATCGGGTCACAGTAGTAGCCTGCTTCCAGAAGAATTGTCACCATTCTTGTTGAACGCGGGAACTGCAAGAGAGCGCGTGCTAGAACCGGAATTTGATCGCCTTGTAACGGTACACCAGTGTCAATCGTGATACCTTCGTAATTGTAGCTTAGGATCATTTGTAGAATCAAGGTAGCTTGGTTTTCGTCCAGGTTTCCATCAAACACATGACCGAGTGCCGCACTGAGACTGCCCGAAGAAGGCTGGCCGTCCAACAGCTTCTGAACCCATGGGATATTGCCTCGCGATACAGACATTCGAAGTGCTCGGCTGTGGATATAGTTGATATCAGCGCCATTATCAATGAGAAAATCCGCAAACTTGTCAACTAGACTGCTATTCGCGGAGTTGTGTGCTTCCAACATTACGACAAGTGCTATGCTGAGGCCATCTCCACTAGCGCCCTTCTCGATAAGAAGCTTGGCACATTGATATCCGTCTTCACTAAGCCACTTGTTGGCAGCGTCTGACGAGAAGCTGGCGGCGAATACAGCTGACGTCTCCTTATTCGAGATATCAGAATGCTCCAAGAGCAAGCCCAAGATGCTTGGTGATGGAATGCACGCAGCGCGGATCAGGGATTTACACCCATCATAAGTTGGAGACGCCCTTTTGCTTAGGAGAAGCTTCATCATATCAACATCGAGTTCCTCGCCGACTTTACAAACAAGCGTCTTTTGTAAAGCAATGTGAATTTCCATGCAGAGCTCTAACCCCGCATCAAAAAGCCACTCTGCTATCTTCAGCCTTTTGTCTCGCTGCAGCTTCCAGCTGGCCTTCAATGTCATTGCTAGAGATGTGTTGGTGGGCTTTATCTGCTGAGTGTTGGCATTTCCCCGCGCTAACAGCAGCTGCAGACTTTCGAAACATTCGTTCTGAGCAGCAACACAAATCGCTTCAGCATTTCGAAAATTCGGATCCGCCCCTCGTGAAAGAAGTACCACAAGGAGTTTGACGCCAGCATCGCCGCCTTCCACAGCGAAGAGCAACTCGGCACTAGCAAGATCTTTGTCAATCCCATCCTGAAGTAGGAGAATTTCAAATATCAAACTGCGTTTTTCAAGATCAGAAATTTGAGTTGCAGTGTGGAAAACGGCATTGAGTGTTTCAGGGCTAATAGCACCATTGTTCTCTCCCAAAAGCATTTTGAGCATTTCGGGGCTCTCAGAACGCACCGCCTGTATCATAGATTGCCTATCAATATCGTGGCTTTTCCCACCGTATGCTACTAGAGTATTCGCAAGCTCTAAGTCTCCTTGTCCGGCGGCAGTTGACAGGGAATCGCGGACGATTTGTTTTGGGATGCCGGTATTTAGGAATATCTCCGTTAGCCTTTGACGGTCTTCTTTCTCGACACATGCGAGTGACAGTTTAAAGGCTTCAATCAAAACAGCATCGGAATGCTTGTTTTGCAGAAGAAGATTGACAATGTCCAGCTTTCTATGTGAAATGGCGAGGTTAAGCGCCTCTCCTGACGACATATCCGCTTTCTCCATTAGTAGACCCAGTAGATCCAGGTCTTCGGGGTATTTCTTGATACTGTAAACCAGGGCCTGGTCAACCTCAGTCGGCAGAATCGAAGACTTGAGCAGTCTTTCGGCAAATTTAAGCCGATCTATCGGGTCTAGTAGATTAATGGCTTGTCTGAAGGCATATGCCATAGTCTCGGGCATTGGATTCTCAGCCAATAGCATTTCTGTAAGTGGCATGTGCGTTGCGCTAACAGCTCGAGCGAGAGCAAGGCCTTCAGAGACATTGACGTCAGCGCCAGCCTGAACCATGGCTTGGATAATCCTTATATTACGGTCGGCCTTGGGAGTCTGTATAAAGGAATGCACTTCATCGGCGAGAAGATTCCCAAGATCTTCTTTGGGCACGGGGAGCCGGAGAAGCGCTGTCAAGTTCGATATCTTCTCTTTGCTATCTGGCTGAGATAGGAGCTTTGAAACAGCGGCCAGAATTGTTGCAGGAGCGAGCGTAGCATTCTTCAATACAAGCGGAAATATCAATGGGTCCGGGTGGGCGAGAGCTGTTTTATTAAAGTTAGCACAAGTCATTACTAAAGCAGCAGTGAAATCAAAACTCACCACATAAGAGCGGCGAACCACCAAGCTCATTCATGTCAGCATGGCCTCTTGTCAGTAGCAATCTCAAGAGCTTGACATCCACCGGCTCTGACTTGAGTACGGCCATGACAGCCGCTACAATGCGAGTCTTTTCGGCATCTGCACCAGCCACCAACAGCAAAGTTATTATCTCTCGGCGCATCCCTTCGTCGGTAATTGACATGGCTTTCGGTATGCTTTCAGCAGCCTCGAGACTGGTTGCATGCTGCACAACAGTAGCCAATAAACTTCGGTCCTGGCGAGCTATGGCGGTATTTATAGCTGAAGTGATATCAAAGTCGTCCTTGGGTATATAGTTCAGCAAAATAGCGACTATATCATCATCGCGATGGCCGGAATGTTGCTCAATCTCACGCTGGAACTCATTTTTGATCACATTAGCGGGAATCCCCGCTTCTATAAAGCAATGGACAACCTCCTGTCGTGCTTCTCGGGGAAGTCGATGTGTATGCGTAAACGCGTGTGCTAGAGTCTCTGGAGAGGGCCCAACGGAAAGGAGTGTGGAAACAACGGAAATATCTCCAGCAGCCAAAGCGGCCTTGATAGCCTCTCCATTCTTGTAGTCCACCGATGCAATAGCATGCGAGTTGAGCACCTCCTGGCGCCCAGATGAGCAAGTAGTTGAACCTGTGTCAGGAAACTCTGGCTTTATGAGCAAGTCGATTATAGCATCGTTGCCGCTCAACACGGCCTGGACTAGAGCATCATCCAAAGACTCGCCTGAAGCGCCATTACGCAGCAACATGGTGAGTAGCGAATAGCGGCAATCTGGATTGATATGTGAAGGGATTAGTTTTACGCAGTCGCTAGCTAGCTGTGGCGATAGAGGCAGGCCAGAGGATAGGAGTGTTTTGAGGAGATTATCATGCCCCTTTGAGACCACCTCTTTAATCACTGCACCGTCGAGGTATTGAACAGAAGCCCCATACCTGATTAGCAGTCTCACCATTTCAACAAACTGCGACGAGGCCGCGTGTAACAGAGCCCGAGACGCTGCATTGCCCCCTGCACCAGCGCAAAGGAGCAGTTCGGTCATGTCAAGCTTCTCGTTGGGGTGGACCTGAGACTGCTGAAACAAGGTGTCCAGGGCCGCCTCGAGGCCGGCCGGCTGTGGCGGCTTTTTAGCAGTGACTATAGCAAGGGCAATATCCTTGCGGCCGTTCTCTATTGCGATTCGAAGAGCTTCGGCGCCGTTATAATCGCAGTCTGCCATAGACTGGCTGATCTGCAGCACAGTGGCAAAGCACCCGGATTTCGCAGCCTTTACCATGCCTATTGCCAAACAATGAGACCCTTTTGCACCGGAAACCAAAAGCCGAACTAGGTTTTCTTGGCCACCCATATCGCAAAGCTCTAGAAATGCACTTTGCCCTTCTAGATCGCGGAAGGGATCAGCTCCCTTTGATATGAGCATCTCCACCATAGGCTCCTCACACAGAAGAGTCGCAGTTACGATGGCCGAGTCCAAGGCTACGCTGTCAGCGTATGGCAGAAGAACCCGTAGCATGTCTACGTTGCGGCTCTTGACGGCATTTTCGACAATCCGGGTTCTCTCAGCATAGCCAAAGCCCTCGCTTCGCCGGCGGCCAATGAAACTAGATCGTCGTTCAGTTGGCTGTTCGTTGATGCTTGCGCCCAGCTGTGCCAGCCGTCCTAGCAGAACTTCGGCTACACCTGGGCTTCCACCATCACAAACGTGCACGTCAAGGGCGTCTAGCAGCTCAATAGGCTGCCAGCCTTTTTTCCGGTTTGTAAAAGCGCGCTTCAAGGATGAGCTTTTCTTGATTCCGATGGGGGTCTCTAGCTGACGCCGACGCAAGAGGGCCTCGGCCTTGACCTCGTCGTCGGCTGTACGAAAACTCGAGGCTACTTTCAACTCGTGACTGTCTGGGGACCGCTGCGATGATGCCAAGTCAATGTTCCATGCTTTTCGAAGCTGGTGGATGCGGAGATTACGCTGCTCGAGGGTTAACTCGGCCAGTGCCATATTGGTACAAGTATGGAAGAATTATATAAAGTGAAGAATAAAAGAGGTGATTTGATCGCCAAAGCCTCATCACATCATCACAATGTGACGGAGATGGGTGTTCGATTTCGGATGAGCGGGACTCGAGTAGATGGACCGTTTGATGTTGCTCAGGTTGGGAGGAAAAGATGGATGTGGAAAAAGAAAAAAAAAGATGGGAAGCGGAAAGAGTTCTAAAGATGAGAGGAAAATATGGAATAAATGTGTGGGAAACTGCGAGGGTTAGAGGTGGACAAGATGCGATCGAACGCGCGAAAAGGAAACTGCCTCGTTTTCAGAATTGCTTTGTGCCAACCAATCACGGAAGATTGTCTGCAAAGTTCCTTCCTAAGTTACAGTAGGAGTCAGGCATCGAGAACACGGACAAAAGAGAAACAAACTAGAAAAGGCAGGCGATGGGGGCTGGGTGATGGAGTCAAGATAAAGGGCGGGAAAGTGTATACGTAAGAAGCATAAGCAGGGCAAGCATATATTTTTTCCCTTCATTTTCACGGAGTTCACGGTAATTCTACGTGGCACAATGCCAACCGAGACAGAGCACACACGTACGGATGATTCTTATATTTACTTGCTGTGTGTATGTAATGGCGACATAAATTCAAGACAGGCAGCAACATCCGGGTGGCTGCAGCCGTTCCTTTAATTACTGCACGCTCAAGTTCTGTTCCCATGTTCCCATGCCATTCCATCTTACGCAGTCCCTCCTCACCAACCAGTCTTCTTTTCGCTATTGTACTATAGGGATGTGTACGTACAGCATACTTGCGCATGCATTATTCATGCTCTTGCGCGGATCTCCAACATACTCGCTGACTGCAGGCTAGCTGGTCCGGTTAGATTGCCTGCAAGTCGAGTGAGTACTTGTGACTTGGAATCTGGGAACTTGGCCAAGTCCGAGATGGAGCCAGGCTTTTGTGGCGCTGACCTCATCTTAGCCTGCAAGCTCCCATACAAA
Source organism: Ceratocystis smalleyi (assembly GCA_003449175.1). NCBI lineage: Eukaryota > Fungi > Ascomycota > Sordariomycetes > Microascales > Ceratocystidaceae > Ceratocystis > Ceratocystis smalleyi. The sequence goes on from NETT01000445.1 coordinate 10,924, forward strand.
TGTACAAGGCAAAGAGGGAATCTCTCATCGTACAAGAAGTTCCAGTCAGAAATGTGCTGCGTCAAGCAAGTCCTGTTTGACCAGTAAAATCCAGTTCGCCGTATAAGTGCTCACCATTAACTGCTAGCGGGTCCGCCCTTTGCCATTAGGGTCGTGTCGAATAAGCCACAAACCCTAGTCTCATGGAGCCTGAAATGAATAAGCTCTACAAGTGACCTAATCTCTCGGATATCCCTGGAGAGCGTGCGTCCTATTTCACATGCAATCTGACTCGGGTCATCCCGACTCAAAGGGTGGCATCGGCAGGAGATGTCACCGGCTGTTCCCTCGCCTTCAAGACCGCCTCGGACCAGGGTAGGGATGGGGGTTGAGGGAGTGGACTTTGAAGATGAGCATTACTGACGAGACCCCAGAGCTGAAAAGAAGGGGGTATGAGTTACGACCTGAGAGCAAGACGGCACTGGAAGAAATAATTTTCTCCTGCCCCATTAACCAGTATATAGGAGGTGGACGCGGGAAATAATCTATTTTATCAAAGGGTGTGTGAAAACTGTCAAGGCCTGCGTGCTGGATAGATAGCCCCTACAGGAAACCTTCTTAAACTTGCTCAAATATGTGCACCCCCAAAAGCAGCACCTTCCAGCCGCGAGGGAGATAACAGGCCAATTAAAAGCACAAAAACAGGAAATTCACAGAGACGATGAGGAGAGACAAGAGCTAGCAGAAAAGAGACAACTCAAACAATGCAAACGAAGCCGTGGTGGCTAAATCCGAGCAGCGGGATCACTACAGGGCGGGCGTGGCACCGGTATGTTGGATTTTTAGAGAGAATTTGCTGTCAGGGTCATCTGGTCAGCCTTAATACCGCTATTCCAACACCTTCTTCTTCAATGGGAGGCTCACGGATTACAATACAATCATCACGGACCGCGTTTGACATGCACAATCCTTGAGGCAGTAGAACTTAGGGAAACGGAAACGGACGATCACCCCCAAGTTCGTTTGTTGTCGCACAAATAAGAACGCAACCCTGAGCCAGGGTTGAGATCATGCATAAGGACAAGATGTTGATTTCTAATGTAATGTGGCATCACTTCTCCTCATGACTTGTCCAAATCAACATGCAATCGTGAGGGACACTGCCACATCGCAGCTGTGACGAGAAAGCATAGCACGTTGAACATATTCACGTACTTCTACCGGCTCTGATGTGCCGCTTTCAACATTACTACTTAACCTAGCGGCCCCACCCTGGAGCCTAGAGCAAGGCGCGCGCATTCGTTGTTCCGGGTAATTACATTGACACCCGCGCGCGCACATCACGTCTTTACCCCTCACTATTCCATCCCGTGGAATTTCCAGGGCCTCTAAAACAACAAATTAAATCTGGACTCTTTTTTATTTTTACTTCAACATTATTGCCAGGCTATACTTGAAACATCTCCATCTAGCTTACTCTACAACGCTTATCAACAATGGCCATCCCTACTGCCCAGACTGCCATCACCATTCCCCAGACCGGTGGCATTGACGTCCTCCAATACAATACTGCCGCCCTTGTCCCCAGCCTTTCCTCCGGTCACGTGATTGTCAAGAATGCCTATGCTGGCATCAACTACATCGATACCTACTTCCGCACTGGCTTGTACAAGGCACCTTCTTACCCACACACTCTCGGCCGTGAAGCTTCAGGCATCATTGTCCAGGTCGCCCCAGATGTAACTGGCTTTGCTGTTGGCGACCATGTAGTCTACATGTCGCCTGGCGCTGATGCTCAATACACAGCTGTTCCAGAAACCAGCCTTGTCCGTGTGCCTGCCGATATCACTCTGGATGTCGCAGCTGCTGTCTTGCTACAAGGCTTGACAGCATGGACCTTTATCCGTGAATCGGCCGATGTTCGCCCTGGGCAATGGGCTTTAGTGCATGCAGCAGCTGGCGGAGTTGGTGGTTTGTTAGTACAGTTGCTCAAGTCAGTTGGTGCCAAAGTCGTCGGCACAGCCAGCAGCGCGGAGAAGCGCGAGCTGGTCAAGGAGCTAGGTGCAGATGTAGTTCTGGACTCAAAGGCAAGCGACTGGGTCCAGCAAGTTAAGACAGCAACAAACGGACATGGCGTCGATGTCGTTTTTGATGGCGTAGGAAAGGCAACTTTCGACGGCGATATCGATGTGATTGCGCGCAAGGGCACCCTCATCTCGTTTGGCAATGCTGTAAGTCTTGAACCACTCCGAAACAGCACTCGTGTATGTACGCATCATTCTAACCACTCTTTTTTTTCTCCCCTCCCTAAGTCTGGCGCTGTACCTCCTGTGGAAATATTCCGTCTCACCCCCAAAAACATCAAGCTCCTACGGCCGGCTGTCAATGCATACGTAGCAACACGCGAGGAGCTAGACAAATATTCTGGAGAGCTTTTCACCAAAATTACACAGGGCCAGCTTCGTGTGCCCATTCACAAGGTATACCCAATGAAGGAGGTGGCTCGGGCTCACGCAGATATTGAAAGCCGAACAACAGTTGGAAAGCTCCTCTTGAAGATTGATTGAAATGGGAAAAGCACGGTATGCATTATGTTTGAGGTCCAGAATATGAATAACAGTATCACTTTGTTTTATTTCCTAACATACGTATATCAGAAGAGCTCGCTAATTGGCTGTCAACTAAATCCATCACCAAAGAAAATAAATTACCTTCACATTGAGAAGGCATAACGTGTCCAAGAAACGGTGCTGGTAGCTCGTTATTTACCCAAGAAGGAGAAAGGAAAAAAAAGAAAAGAAGCAAAAAGAAAACATCCTTGCTGTCCGATTGAACGGCCCTTGCACCCGAAAACTTGCTCAACATTCCCTATACAATACATTTAACGCCACCGCATATTTAGGCCTTCTTGGCTTTGACAGCTTCGAGAAGCTCTGCTGGAGCGTCCTGGCGGTAGCCCTTGGGGTTGTTGCTTACCCAGCGCCAGAGATCTTCGCATGCCCGTTCCATGGTAATCTCTGTCCGCCAGTTCAGCTCCTTGTTTGCCAGTGCGGGGTTGGCAGTGAGATCCAGCACATCGCCCAAACGACGCCCCACAACCTCGTGTGGCAGATCACGGCCTACAACCTTCTGGAAGGCATGAATAATGTCGTACACTGTGCTGCCACGGCCAGATCCCAGGTTCCACGCCTTAACTCCAGGCTTGTTTTCATACAGGAACTTGAGTGCTTCGAGATGGCCACGGGCAAGGTCAATGACGTGGATGTAATCGCGGATGGCAGTACCGTCACGAGACTCCCAATCATCACCGAAAATAAGCAGCTTTTCGCGCTCGCCGGTGGCAACCTTTCCAAGAAGAGGGAGCAAGTTGTAGGGAACGCCCTGAGGGTCTTCACCCATGACACCCGAGGGATGGGCACCAACAGGGTTGAAGTAGCGTAGCAAGGCCGCATTCCACTGGGCCTCAGGCTGGCCGTTTTTCTTGGCTTGCGTACGCTGGGCTTCAATCAGATCGGTGATGACATTCTCAACAGTGGACTTGGTGCGGCCGTACGTGTTGGTGGGTCCGATAGGGCAGTGCTCAGGAATAGGAATCATGTCGGGGAAACGCGTAGCATCTCCGTACACAGTAGCTGAAGACGAAAACACGATGTTTCCTACATTGTGGTTGACCATGCTGGTCAAGAGGGCAATGGTGCCTCCGACATTAACGCGGTAGTACTCGAGGGGGATCTCAGCAGACTCTCCAACGGCCTATAAGAAAAGAAAAAGCGGGATAAGGGTTAATAGGGTTTCTTTGTAGTGGTGGTTGGTTAGGGATGTCAGTCATACTTTAAGAGCAGCAAAATGGATGACACTGTCAATCTCGGGGTGCTTATCAAACACAGCATCGATGGCCTTCTGGTCGGTAACGTCAACTTCGTAAAATACAGGACGACGGCCGCAAATAAGCTCAATCCGATCCAAGGCCACGAGCGAAGAGTTGTAGAGATTGTCAATAACAACGACGTTGTAGTCGTTCTGCAAAAGAGTAAGGGCGGTGAACGAGCCAATGTAGCCAGTGCCACTGGAGGGTTGAGTTGGAGCGTTAGTGCATCGTGCGATTTACAAGTAGGGCAGACAGGGAAGGAATTTCTATCCTTGGGAAATCAGGCAGAAGCAGCGCAATCAAAATTCAGCATGCAAGCCCGCGGCTATCGTGTCGCTAAAGAGCCATGGGGCCTGTGGGCTTGTGTAGTGAAAGCGGAAGGGCTGGACTTTGCTAGGAAATCAGAGGGGAAAGAGGGTGCAACTGAGCAGAGCATTTGGTGCCCTAAGGCACCAAGAGTCGACGTGTGATCCCAAAAGCTCGTATATGCATATGCCGGGCGAGCCAGGTGACCGCAGACGAGGTGAGGAGTAAGATGAGAACGTGAGGTGTGAAGGTTTGTAGGCTAGGCTGCCTTCCTATTTGTTTGCTTGTATGGGCCATTTTTGCGCCAGGTGGACACAGAGGTGGACAACTTACCCAGTCACGAGAATGGTTCTAGTTGCAGGCTTCATCTTGGCATGTAGAAGAGCGAATGAACACCGAAGTAAATATTTGCACGCGGGACAAAAGTATGACGGCAGGCAGTTTTCTGTCAGGTAAAGAGCGGATGAGATGGAGATAAAACAACTAGATTGGATTGAGAAGAAAGAAAAGAGAGAGAAAAACGCCTACAGCGAACACGGGCGCTTGCGACAAGATATGATATACTTGTTACTATTTCACTTGCTCCTTACTCCATTGAAAATCAATGTGGGGCTGTTGGAAACTTGGAATGGGCGCACTATATTAGTACTTGGGCTTAAGTAGCGATACTTGGCTGCACGCAGGTTGTGGGTGGTTTTGGTTGTACCTACTTGTATACCTAAGTGATTTGCAATGGGCATGGTAGACGTGAAACAAGAGCATCAAGGGCGTCGCCGAGACTGCACAAATATGCACAATAGAAACATACACGTTTCGCGTATTCTCGGGCGTCTAACTGTGGCACTTGTTTGTCCAGCTAATATTTGAGCTTTTTGTGCTGTTCTGCCTTTTTACACCGCCATTAACTCTACAGTTCGAGTTGATTTCCATGGTGAAGCTCTCGGTTGCGCGGCCGAGGTAGAATTTCAGGAGGATGTCTCTTATTCTGACCTGGAGATCAAATTTTAATGGCGTGTTCTTCAACTATTGCTATCTTTGCTGCTAAGATGAGACGAAAAAAAAAGGGTTACCCCTTTTTCATAAGCAAGGACTAGGGTTACTAGGGACTAGGGTTACCATTGAATGTTCGCCCTGGCTCTATGTATGGCACGCAACAGGCGTTGTTCCAAATCAGCGTTTCCACAACATGGTGTTCGCCAGAACTTGACGAAAGTCGTCGTGGGATGCACTTTACTTATCATAGAAGCTTATTCGGGATACAAGCATCGAGTAGCCAGCAAATAAATCACCAACATAGTCCCTACGATGGCGGTGTTTCCAACACAGAGCCAGTACTAATAGCGGTGGAGGACAGCCTGTTTATATACCGAGACTCGAGAGCCCTCCAAGTACGCTCCAGCGCAAGAGCACACAGGGTGAACCAACCAATGGATAAACGCTTTTTTTTTTTTTTTTTTGGTAATGTGCTGTAGGTGGTGTACAGCCTCGAGACAAAGGCAAAGAACTGGATCTGGTTGTGTGGGCACAGGATCATGCGGCAGCCTATGCATGGTTAAAGGAAGCATGATGAAGATGGCACAATGCACAGCTTGCACCGATCAAGAAAAAGAAGTTTGGACACCTAGATAGCGCGAAGCTAGGTTTTGAAGCCACTCTAGGCGGGGGAGACAGCTGTCTATGCCTGCAGATACATTGCCGATCGTAGCCAAACTATGCAGTGATTGCAAAAGTTTTCGCAGTGACCATTAGATGAAAGGCTGGGAGCGGGGCATAAGGCGCCGACATCAATAAGGCGGGAGGCTCGTAAATCTGCGCCAAGGCCTTAGTAACTTCCGCCATTGATGCAAGCGTAGACTAGACGATGCAGGTTGGCGACCCAGGCCAGCCAATGGGAGGCCGACAGACAGCCAGCACGATGCATATCACGTGACAAAGAGGCCTATCAGCACGATGTTGGATTCGCCCGGCGGACTAGCACGGCACGGTACAGGAAGCATTATCACAAATACGCCCATCTAAGGCCCCGGCTTTTGGGGTCTCACTCTGTGCCTTGGTTGCTTTTGATGACTTTCAATGGGATGAACTTTTCATTTTGTTTCCACCGCACTCGAGTAGCCGGGCTCAGGCGGCGACGGCAAACCTGCTTCATATTGTTTGCAGCTTGAACGAAGGCCAGGCAACGCTACACAAGATCACTGGATTTCGACTCCAATTTCGAGGTAGTTGAGAGGCTTAACTCCAACCACATGTCTTGATTGCCATAAGGCGGCTGCGCTTCTGGAAAGGAAGCGGCTGTCATTTCAGTGTGTATGCACAGCCGACAACCAGCAGGAGAGCAGCAGCTTGCGGGAGCCACAGGCTTTAGAGTATTGGACACAGCCACCGGGGCACTGAGGGAAGGAAGAACAAGAATACACAAGCTAAAACTAAGAAACAGGGCAGACGGGAGCCTGGCTATTACTAGTATAGTCAGGATGGGCGGACTTAGTGGAGATTGGCGGTGGGAAAGGCAAACAACTGCGGCAACTGTAGCAACTGCCAGTTAGAGGGAGGGTAGAAAATTCGGCATCGGATTTTTTCTTCATCTTACTTTGACTCTGAAAACTTCCACGTCTCCCTTGTCCACGTCTCCCTTGTCTTCGCTTCCCTTTCTTCGCCCATAATAATTGACCCCCTTTCAGGGCCTGAGCAAAATGACCTTTTGGGAGTGGCACCCCGTTTTGTTTGCTTTCAGCACAGCCTGAACCTGAACCCCTTCCACCCTCTCACCTGAGTCCTGGTGTCCGACCCTTGCCATCCCTATATCTCGTGCGATATTTTCTAGACGTAGCTGCTTCCTTGCTGCGAAACCTGCATTTAGAATCCACGGAAACCCCGTCCTCCCACTTGGTCATGTCAGCGAAGGCTCGTATGGATGAGGAGAAACGCCCAATATGTTTGTGTGTGGCATCATGCAACTGCATGTGTAAATGCAAATATTTCCACAAACAAGCAAAACAGCCTCGCAAACGGGCAAACATTGGCACAGCCAAGCAAACAGATAAGCAAACAATCCATCGCCATCACAACTCACCCACCCCTTCACTCTTTCAGCAAACAACACACACACACGAGCCACCACATAGGTTCCAACGGCCTAGCAAACAAGCATGATGCGTACATGTGTTACAGTGCAGTACATCCTCCATCCTCACTAGTCCCAAATCCGCTTGGATCAGCTCTCAGAGACAACTAATGCAATCCTTCTTTTCGTCTTTCTTTCGTCTTTCTTTCTTCCTTTTTTTTTTCTTTTTTTAGCGCAACGCCCACCGTATTTCTGAAGGCCAACCATTCAGATCACGCCCTTATTTTTGGCTAGCAGACAATCGTTTATTTCCATGCGCCAAAAAAAAAAAACGAAAAAGGGCCGCGTATGTATGGCGACGACAATGGTTCACAACCGTCTTGTGCTATCGTAAACCTGCTGCTGAAAGCCCTGTTAATCTACGGCCACCGCCGACCCCTAGGTGTATCCATCCCCCTAATGTATTAACTGGGCTCATCATCATGTTTGCTGTGTCTTTGCCAGCACCTCTTACCCTTACCCTTACCCGCATTGTGCTGTTGTGGTGCAGTGTAGAGGGTCAGGACCGCTGCTTATCCACCCCACTAAGGCCTGCCTGCATGAAGCTAGGGATACGACTATTCTACCAATGGCAACTCTGTGATTTGCTGAAGCGACGTGGCGCATATACACGAGAAATAAAAAGGACCGCTGAATTGAGTCGCCCTTTACCGCTATATCGGCCGATCTATCTGCTAATGCCCATGGATACGTATTATACTGTACTGCAATGTATAGCAAGTATCATGTTGAAGTACGGAGACGACCGGCACATACATCTACGTTTAGGATGGCCAACCCCAGCGATTAAACAAAAAGACCTACTGTAAGACATGGTGTAGTATATGTGAACCTAGTCTGGCAATCCTTCTCGACTTCTATAACTGGGCTGTTGCTTTGTTTTGCTGTTACAATCGTTGAAACCTTCTAGGACCCTCCCTCATCGAACAAACGATGTGGAGGGGAGCCCAAGCGTAAAATCAATTTCCGCAAGCTTCTTAACCCCTCGGCAGTTACACAGGCAGTGATATCTACGAATCCACGACAATTGGCCTTTCTAGACTAATGGTCTAAACGATATTAGCTTATCAAAAGCCAGGCGCAGAATACTATCCAAGCTTCTGTTTTTTTCTTCCCTCCCCCCCTCCTCACTGCCTTTCTTCATGGATAGTGACTTGGGATTAGGATGGAGCTGTATGGACGATCTCTGGGAACGCGCCTTTTTCTCAACTGAGCTCTAAAATTTCCGCCTCCTCCTTCCTTTCCTTCCATTACCCCCGTCTCGCCGGCTTCAGATGTACATAGCCAAGACAAAAGGTGGAGAAGAGAAGGTCTTCAGCTACACCATACCATGCACTTACGAGAAAAAATAACAAGGGGCAATATCCAACAGGGGTGCTTATGTCTCTGTCTCTACCTTGACTACAATACACACAACTCCTTGACCTCGAGGGGCGTGTGCAACGACAGTTCAATGGTTATGTTGATGGGTGACATTTGCCTCTGCGCTTAGACGTGGATAGCAAGCTATCAATGTTTGCTTCTACTCAATTAATACCACGTTGTTCCCATTCTTTTCCCCCTAGAAATGTTTGCTCGTGTGGGCTCTAAGCCAGTGGTTCGAGATTGAGGACGACGCGTAACTCGCCCGCACAAATCCGGTAACAAAAGCAAGACAGAAGGAGATGGAAGTTTGCTAAGGTACCAGGGAGGGACGTAGTCGAGGGCTTCTGTAACCGCTCCGCTCACGACGCTCCCTCAATGGTCAGCAAACGATGGCAGCATGACGTCTGGGGGCTTGGACGTTTTCTCTAGTCCTTTCCAAAGACAAGCATCTTTCCTTCCCTCTGGCCTGCCATAGCGCAGGTGGCTGTTGGGTTCTCGCCTAGAACAAGTGGCAAACACAACTAAGGAAGAAGACAATGTGATTGCTATTGCTGTTGCTGGTCAGGTGTGAAATGAAGTCATCAACTACAGCAAAGAGTAATAATAACTGGCTTACTGCATAAAGCTCCGAAGTTCTCAAGGCAGAGTACGAGAGGCGATGGAGCGCAGTGCCAACCGCAGAAAAAAAAGGATAAGCCACTGGACTTGGACTGAGCCCCCCCCCCCCCCCCCCC
>NETT01000446.1:0-20098 GCA_003449175.1 Ceratocystis smalleyi
GGGGGGGGGGGGGGGGGGGTAACACCCCGGACTCCCTTCTTATATGGGCTAGGATTTTACCCTAGGATCCGTGATCTTGGTGTAGAGAAAGTCGACGGAGCACTTCTCATCACAAATCTTGGATTTGGATACAGCAATAAGATTGTGTGACAGGCCGAGAAAGTAGGCCACTTGTGTAAAGGTAAGAAGCTCTTTCGTTGTTGATCGTATTCGGACCGTGCCGTATCCCTCAACATCGAGTATATCCCCAGACACTTGGACTTAGACCCTTGTGCTTGCCCTGAAGTCATCCAGGTATTGTTCGTTAGGTAGGTGTCATGTGAAATGAGGCACCTGAGTCAACAAACCATACTCCAGAGAGATCTGGTAACTGAGAGGCTGAGGGCGAGGCTAAGGAAGTAAACCTGCCCAATTCCATGGCCGCCCAGCTCCATCCAATGGAGTTTGGTAGGGAGGAAGTCGAGGGTCTTTCTGAGCTGGAAGCGTGCTGTTGGCGACACTCACTGTCGGAGTGGGTGATGGATTGATGTAGTGAGCACCACTTTTGGGTCGCTGATGCAGCTTTTTAGTTTACCGGTTCTCCAGTTGATCTTACAGGGGCGTTGGCGAATGTAAGGCTGGTGGTATCCTGACTACGTGGGATACAGTTCTCCATCTGAGTGACTAGGTCAGAAATGGTTGGTCAGTCTTTCATAGGCTTCGTATAGATACTAGCCCTAACAGATTGGTACCAATCAGGATAGTGACGTCCAACCTTGCCCATCACTGCCGCAACTTGGTACTGCGCGGGGAGGGTGAACCCATCTGCCGAAAGGCTCTCGTATGCCATTTTAGCCTTGATCGCGAATTCCGAGGGGTGAAAGAGGTGGATGCTTCCTTCAAGATCATGTAGCCGTTGAATAGATAGCATTTTCCTCATAACCAAAAAGTTTATCGAAGAATTCAGAGTCGGTGAGTTGCCAGATATTGACCCTAGCCTGTTCATCCTTTTTTTGCTCCTCGAGCGTCTTGGTCTTGGCATCGGTGGCGAGGGCTCGAATGGCAGAGATGTACCCTGCGTTCTGCGTTGACAGCATAGCAAGTCACTCGATTCTTCCAGAGTTTAAAGTTATTCGTCTTCTTGTCCTTGTCTTGAAGAACTGGAATGGTGATGTCGAGACCATGAACAGCTGTAGAGAAATACATGTTTGATGGATTGTGCAAGGAGGATATTTGAATTTGAATAAACGACTGGGATAAGTGGAGTGTGTGAAGAAGCTGGATTGTTGGAGTGATAATAGAAACTTTTGAGGGTGTCCGACAGTTGCAGGAAATGGGGCAGGAGTAGTTCGTATAAATGCTGCTTTGTGCAAAGGAAGGCTGGTTGGAATCCAGGGTGTTCGCATATGCAATGAGCTCTCCTGTCTGCAGCAGGTCGTCTTCGAAGCTTTCGTGGCTTTTGTTTAGGCTTCGGTTCCGCATCGTTAGCACGATCTTGGCAGAAAGGCTTTGCCAAAGGAATGCGATTTTTGCAGTCTGGTCAGGTGTGGGCGGCTGCGTCTACGAGTAGTCTTTCATACTCAGCCACATGCTAGTAAACTCTCTTCTTTCCGATACGAAGATTGCTGATCTTCACTGTCACCCGAATGCGTGCCAAAAGCAACCTCGGGCTGCTCCAAGGGCTTGCTTCTCCGTCCTGTTCAAGCTTTCCCGTCAGGTCCAGCAAAAATGCAGGAAGTAAAGTTGCGTTTGAACCGTCGAACTTTTCAATGTCTAAGAGCTGAGGTCGTCGCTGCGGTGCCTGCTGGTGCTGCTGGGGAGATTCTTCAGTTGCGCTTCAAAGGTTTGAAGCTAACAATAGTATTTTATTGAGCATTTGCTTTATCAGAGACAACCCATGTGAGAAAGAGAAAGAAAAGAGCATGAAACAATAAGAGTAAGAGTATGAAAAGAAAAATGGAAAATGGAAAATGGAAAACAAAACAAAAGAAAAACGGAACGTTGAATGATGCCACGGTTTAACTCACGGACGGTCATGCAAATAGGTCCGGAGATCATCAAAGATTCAACATCGAGGATGAAATGGGAAGAAATGATCCAAGTTACTCAAATGAGAGAAAACTTCTATAGTAGGCATATTTTGTGGGACTTGTGATCCCGAAAGTTATTGATAATGCAGCCGTATTCATTATTGCCATCTTGTGTATTATTCCATCGTACACCACCATAGTTTTTGATTAATTATCAGGATGAATAATGTGATTCACAAGTAGTGCCATCATATAAACTATCTGATGTAGTGAAACAAGCTCCTGCTGGTTATATCATTGATAGATTGATGGAAACACACAAGGGCTCGCCTCATAACTTCATGATGTGAGAGACATGGCTATCCGTCTGCCTGCTAGTCATGATGCATCACCATTTGGAAAGAACCGACCTTCTAGTTTATTTACGTCGCAATGTGGAATGCCCGGCAAAATTAATCATCGCATAACAAGCCAGATAGCTAGTTGCTAGCACGCCTAAGAAGGAGAGGAAATAGTATTTCTTTTAATTGGTTGATGCTATGATGTTTCTTTTTTCCATTTATTACTCTACATCGAGAGTTAAAGTTGTGGCTGCCTCAATTAAGAAAGAATACATTATTGTGATGGCGATTTTTGTGGTTTAATTACGTGTAGAAAGATAGCCAAAGATTATCAGGTATAGTGATTATGAGTTGATAAAAGATGCAAAGAGCTACCAAAGATTGCGTCCGATGCATTGTTGTAGGAGACGCCATATGAACCTTAAAGCAGACCGCCCATTTCAAATTGCTTGTGAGCCTTGTCACAGTGGTTTTCATTTCATTTCATCTCAAAAAAAAAAAAAAAAAAAAGCCCAGGTTAACTAACTGTCTGTGCCACGACTAATAAATATCAAAACTGTATCTGACCAGATGATTTGGTTGCTAAAGAATGACGACGGCCATCAAGACATCATCAATGACGCTTCGACACTTCTTGCATAGTTCTTTCTAGCTAACCAAGCAAATTTACTACATATCTGTCATACTTTAAGACGTTCTTCGTGCACCCAATAAAGAAAGCCATGCATTCACGGTATTCATCATTGCAAAATGGACAGGCTCATTTGCCCTAATATCAAAGTCTATTATTAACGTAGTGAATGCGAAGTCATGCGACATAGTTTTCAAGTAATTTTTAACAAGCAACTTAAAGTCTTGTTTAAATGGAGCCAATGCCTTGTCCCTCCTCGATCTTTTGTGCGCCGTACTTCTTCAGGCGGATAGCATTGATGCTAATGAACCCTGACGTGTCAACGGGACTGAAATCCACCAAGCTGTCCATGGAAGACTCTTCCTCGGAGTACAGCTTCTCAGTCTCGGAAGAACGTCCAATTATATAGGCATTGCCCTTGTAGCAGCGTAGGCGAACCTCACCATTCTATGTTACAAGTTAGTGTTGACCTTTTATCATCTTCAACGCATTCCGCTACTTACCACACGCTTCTGTGAGAAGATAAGAGAGTTCTCAACGAACTCGCGCTCAGGCGAGAAGTAAAGACCATTGTACAGAATCTCAGACCACGAATGAGTAACGAACTGGTCACGAAGCGAGCGCACCTTTCCATCCATAACTAGGCCCTCGATGTCGAGATGGGCCTGACGAAGGATGGTCATTGCGGGCGAATCATAGCAACCGCGGGACTTGATACCAACATAGCGATTTTCAACAATATCGATACGACCAATGCCATGCTTCTTGCCAATAGCGTTGAGTTCAAGGAAGAGTTCAAGGCTGTCGGTAATGGATTTGTCACCAACAACGAGCTTGACGGGGAGGCCCTTCTCGAAGAAGATCTGGATGTCCTCGGGCGTGTTGGGGGCGGTCAGGGGGTCGTCGGTGCTGCTCGTTCTGTTAGTTCCCATTACATACACTAGACATTATTGTAGCACATGTTAGAAAGAGCTAGTATAGCAACATACCGGGTCCACATGTCAGTAGGGGGAGGCTGCGAGGGGTCCTCAAGCTGGCCACTCTCATAGCTGCAGTGCGCCAGATTGTCGTCCATAGAGTAGGGCTTGGCCTTGGTTGATGTAACGGGAATACCGGTTGCTTCGGCGTAATCAAGCAGATCGGCGCGGCCCTGGAAACGCTCGAAGAACTCGGGCATTCTCCACGGAGCAATAATCTTGATCTTGGGGTCGATAGTCAGGAAGGCAAGCTCGAAGCGAACCTGGTCATTACCTTTGCCAGTGCAGCCATGCGAAACATAGTCGCAACCTTCCTCAGCAGCAACCTTCATTTGAGCGCGAGCAATTACTGGACGGGCCAAGCTGGTGCCGAGTAGATAGCGACCCTCGTATTGAGCATTGCACTGGACGGCACGGAAGCACAACTCATCGACAAACTCGCGGCGAAGATCGGTGATGACCATCTTGGAAGCTCCAAGAAGGGCAGCTTTCTGGCGGACCTGATCCCAATCCTCCTCCTACATAGCAAGAAGCATGATTAGCGGCGCGCCGTTAGAAGTATAATATTACAGAATGCTGGAATCCTACCTGGCCAACGTTGGCAAGGAAGCAGACGACTTCATAGCCCTCTTCCAGCAGCCACTTCAGGATGCATGAAGTGTCGAGACCGCCAGAATACGCCAGGCAAACCTTTCCCTTGGGAGCCATTGTAGATTTGTTTGATTCGGTGAAGAGATAAATAAATATTAGAGTGTAGCAAGAGACGACAAGCGTGAAAGACACAGAAGTTATAGAGGCGTGGATGTGGATGATGAAGTGTGTTGACAAAAAAAAACAAAGAAAGGTTCTATCCTGTGAACTTATATGCCGATTTCCTCCCTTTTAACATGCTTTATTCCAGGATCAGGATGCGCTTTTCGTCTTCCGCTGTAATTGTCCTTCCTTAGTTCAAGTTGCAGCTATTCGAAATGACTGGTATGTATGACTGAGAATTGTGAGTCGTATGCCCCAATTAGGCTAGTGGCGGGGTATCTAGGATTGTAAGAATGGCCAGCAGCCAATGAGCTTGCTTTCCGATATAGCTCTCGCCTTCCTTATTTGCATTTGATTATTGTGTGTATCTTATCAGACTACATACGGAGAAGATAGCAAGTTTTTAAGGAAATGACTCTTAGCATCTAGTCAGCAGCTCCAGTCAGACAAAAAAAGAGACCTACTTCAGGATACTAGATTTGTTGTAGACATAACAGTTGTCATCACAACACATGCATCTTGGAGCTTTTATCCCCAATTCATCATGGCCTTAATGGCTTTAATTCAAGTCCAATTAAGCTCACATTGTCTCGCTTCTGCCATTCTTCCCCCGCCCGCCGGCCAATAACTTGGCCGCCCTTGCCCTGTGCACAAGTCGCTTCATTGATGGCAGGGGGAGTTGTGCTTCAACATTCGCGGCGACGGCGGTGGGATCTTCTTTAATCCCTTCAGCCTTCCAAAAAATAGTGACATCCAATTAAAAGGTCTCAGCACCGCCGCCATCGGCAAGTATCTATGGTATCTATCTAGTGCCGTCGGCAACATCGCCCTAGCCTGCCTGGAATTCACATCCTATTTTACACTCAAACAAATGCATTCCAGATTTTAAGAAAACAATATGTGTAACATCAGGCAAAACAGCAAGGACAAACTTGGTCATGGTACGTCCAATTCATTTTTTTTTCATTTCACAGAACGCTTGTATTTTATTAAAGGCTGGCTTGGCCGGCCGGCACATTTTCATGACAGAATCCGAAAGAACCATTCTCAAGCTTTTACTTCCGTCAGATATCTAATCCTGAATATGTTTCAACTCCTCTGTAACTTGAAGTCTTTGAATAATACTCCGCTTTGTAAGGATAAGATCTTGCTCTGGCCGAATGCTGTGTATGGAGTGAGTCACTTGACTCTTGGCGAGTTTAATAATACCCTCGTTCTCGTTGTGTAAAGAAAGGGTAAACATGAAAAACTGGATGATTAATAAGTGAGCGGCGGATACCGAGGGCTTTGAGAATACTCCATAAAATACTTGGCATCTATATTCTCGAATGAATTGAGAGCACGTTATTCGCAGAAGATTCATCCATGTTCAATATATCGTTCAACACAAGACTTGAAGCAGATCATTCTCATTACTAGTATGTGAAAAGACCAAATATGCTTTCAACCCGTCATCAATATCGAACCACTTACGATATCTAGTGTAGTGTTGTGGATATATCGCATTATATGGGGAGAAATACTCTCGGTTAGACAGCATCAACACAAATATATTAATCAGTCTTAGAAACCGAACCGTTAGCCAAAAGATCAGCAATACAGGACATGGTTCTAACGTCATATATGCCAGATATTAATAAATTCAAATTACAAACTAAAAAAGCGAAGAAGAAAATAGTAGTGAGGATCTAAAACAATGCCATTAACATTGCCGTCGTCATATAACTCAGGGCATGAGGGAATCACGATTCATCACCTTGACGATAGCATTTTGAATCACCTGGCCAGCTGCCTCAAGCTCCTTCTTGTCCAAACCAATAGTTGTACAGACCTTGAGCGCTGGCTGAACGTCCCAAGTGAAGGTTTTTGCCTCGATATGAGTCCATCCAGGCATGCGCCGCAAACGAGTGACAAGTACACCATTTGAAAGACACTACACGATAGTTAGTACGCATTATTTAATCTCTTGTGGGCGATTAGTCAGATTGTTGACAATTAATATAGCATACCTCTTCAACAATAGCTTGGAGCAGGTACTCTTGTTCGTCTTCGGACAAGTGGCGGTTCCTAATCACTTCTGGCTTGAAAACAATCAGAATAACAGGGTTTTCGATATTACTAGTGCAAGTCACATATTCGTTGCGGCCTTCGATCTGGGCACGAATAGTCCTAATGTTTTTGCGGCACTCTGCAATGAGATCGGGGTTGGACTTGATTTGTGAAATACTTTCGCTGGCTGTCACGGCCAACATAGCAGGAAGAGCGGCAGAGAAGGTGTAAGATGCAGCTGTAATGCGCTGGTGATCGACAACCGTTTTTGTTCCAGCGCAGAAACCACCACCTGCACATAGAGGGCCTGCCATGGATCCCACAATCATGTCAACCTGAGTGGGGTCCACGTTCTGAGCCTCAGTGAGACCTCGTCCGGTTTTGCCCAAAACACCGAACGACCACGTCTCGTCGAGAATGATTCGAAATTTGTATTTTAACTTCAACTCGATCTATCGTGGCAGGAAAGTCGAAGGTATTTGTCAGCTATCAAGATTCCAGCCCGAGGTAGATGATGGCATTTTGGCTGTGCGTGCTTACCAGCTTAGGAAGATATGCAGAGTCTCCAGTAGTCTCGAACAATCCCTCAGTAACAATGAAACGACGAGTAGGTTTACGCTTAGCTTGTTCCTTAACAACCTGCTTCATAACTTTCTCGAGATCATCCATATCGCCATGTTTGAACCACCGAATATTAGACCGGGAAATCTGAAGGCCACGGCGGATTGAGTAGTTGACAGCACTGTCCGCAACGATTATGTCGCCACGCTTGCAAAAAGCGGGAATAACACTAGAGATTGTCGAGAAGGCTTGTGCATAAAGAATTGATGCCTCCGTACCAATATAAGCAGCGATATCAGCCTCTGTTTTGACGTGGACATCTTGTGTACCATAGAACTGCGGCGGGCCACATGGGCCAACCCCGTAGGAACGCAAGATCTCAATTGCCTTTTCTTTGATGACTTCGTTTGCATTAAGATTATAGAAATTAAAGGAGCCGAGGTTAGTGACAGTCTTGCCAGTCGTGAGCTTCGATTTGGGGCCGCTAGGTCTGTGATGAATATCTGTCAGTATTTGGTTTAGCAACTATTGTTCCCCAGAATAACACACCCAGCAATAACAGGCGCATTGTCAGAAACACGCTTATCAAGTAGAGACTGGGAAGCAACAAGAGGCTCGGGCGTCCAGTCATCCACTAGCTCGTCAATCTCAGCATCCGAAAGCTTGACATGATTCTTTTGCTGCGTCGAGTATGATGGTGCCATCATGTAACGAATTACAAAAAGAACAAGCACAAGTTCAAGTGCAGAGCGCACGGGGTCATCTTGGTAACTTGACTTGATGTATCGTATGAGAACTGCTGAGCCGGGGATCTTTTGAAAGATTAGGGCAGCTTCGCGCTGCACCGTCTCTAGAATGGCCTGTACCTCGCTAATTTCCATTTTCCAACACTTGTAAATAGCGTTATGACGTAAAGATCGAAGCAAAATTCATGGACAAGCTTGAGAACGAATGTGGTGGTTTGTTTTGGTTATAAAGGGGATAAGAAAATAGCAAGCGACGCGGCTTCCCGCTGACAAGCTAACGCGAAAAAAGAAAAAAAGGCAAAAAAAGGAGGTCAAGCAGGAAACATGAAAACGACCAAATTTGGTAAGAAGAAAATAAAAAGGAGCCTAAATGACGATGCAGCAAGGAAAGTAGGAAAAGCAAAAAGAATTTACGAATTCATTTTGCAACTAGAAAAATATAAAGGAATTGGCTTTGGGGTTAAAGGGTGGATTAAGCTATGTAGCTTTATCTGTCCTCATAGAAGCTTCGTCACGTGGAGTGAGATGGCCTGCGTATGTGCAGCAGCCAACACGACACATCCCTTTCAACATGTGATCAAAACAAAAAGTATAAAAAAAGTCGGGCTGATGTGTATCTAGCTGTTTTCTAAGACGGCGGATATTTCTAATAATACCTTCTCTCTTCTTATAGCTGTCTAGCTTGAACCCAGAAGCTTTCAAGTTTTACCCGAGATAGAAAGTCGAATGCTTCCTTATCGGTATCACATATTTTGCTGGACCATTTTTTAAATGTCCTAGTCTTGGACTCGCCTTCAAACAGGAGAGTGATAGTATTGCTAGCCATTGAACTCGCATCATCAGTCATCCATTCGCGCGTGTTATGGGGGTTTGCAGGCGCAGATGACGGCGGTGCACTCTGTGTCCAATCAATCCGGCTCATCATGAGCTTCTTGTATTTGTTGGTGCTATACTGACCACCTTCAACAATGACAAGATTAGTGCGAGGGTGAACTAGGCATATTCCAGTGAGGGCTAGTTGCTCTGCGTTTTTCCATATCTTGAATCGGTGTTGGCCACTGGCAAGGTTGCCAATCTTGAAAACCAACATGTGAATGCCTTTGGCAACATCCTTCTCTTGGTTTGCTGCTAGCTTCTCATGCTTTTGCTCCTTGGTAAGCTTTCTCTCCGTGTTAATAGTAACATGTTTTTCGTGCCGCTCAGCAATTTGGCGATTGACGCGCTCCTCAACGGCAGTAGGGTCTTGCACAGCTTCTTCGCCTAATACTCGCATGAGATTAGACTTCTTGACTTTAGGCTCCGGGGCTGGCATGAGACCAAGGCGGATTTTGGCTTGCGTTTCCTTCAAGTCTGCCATTCGTTTTTGTCGTCGCAGCTTCTTTTGCTCCTTGCGTGTCATGAACATCGGTTTTGCATGAGGAACTAAACCATCCTGGGGAGGCTCGAGGGGCACGGGATGCTGTACCAAGTCGGTAATGATTGAGTCTTCTCCATCAAGTCGTAAGCAAGTCGGGTCGTTAATATCCGTATAGGTCTTGCCTTCTGCTAAGTATCCCTGGTCAAACCATTCAACAGCTGGAGGCTCCTCCACCGCAAAGTTCTTATCACTTGGAACCTCGTTTAATCCAGCTTTTCGCGATTGCTCTGCAACACGTTTCTTGATCTGTTCGAGGGCCGCCTGTCGTCTGATCGCATTTGCTTGCTCTACATAATGTCGAATTAGTACGGGAAAACAACCAGCTATGGTGAGCCACTTACGTATGTATTTCCCCTTCTGATTGAACTCTAGTTTTCTAGGCTCCCGTGCTCTAAATCCATGTGCTTCTGATGGAGTCGGTTCCAAATATTTATTTGGAGCTTGCTTTCCTGAATTGGCTGGCTTGAGCGAAGGGGGACGCGCGTTCAGATCTTCAAGAGCAGGATGGAGACTGACTGATAAGCCACCTTTGCTATTTCCCACAGCTGCAGCAACACGCGCCTTGAGCGCTGCCATGCGCTCAGCGGTAGATGACATTATGGCTGTTTGTTAGGCAGAAGATCCAATTGTTGTCGAAGGTAGAGAGAGAGTTGTAGATGGTTAAGGGCCCAACACAAGCACAAGTTCGCATCAAACAGTTGGTAGATCGGCTACTACACCTTGAAGCCTAAAACGAAAATGCAAACGAAGGGGAGCGTAGCAAGTCAAGATTTTGGTGATGTCGTCAACGAATTTGGTATCGCGAAATGCGACATCAGGTTCATCAAGTTAGAAACGCCAACCATGTTTCTAGTACTGAGATTCTAGCTTATCACGGAGTTCAGCCGGATATCAGCCGTGCTTATCGGCATCCCCACCTAAATTTTTCTTATCCAAACCCATCATGTGCAATCCAAGCAAAAGGCCTTGTAAAGAAAACTCAAGGAAATGCATCTTCCGGAAGCAAGTTCAATACCGACAGCCCAATAAACCACAAATATGGGAGGCACTTTTGCTAAACGCACTATCACCAAAACTCGGAGAAAGACTAGGTTTGTTTTTTGTCTTCTTTTTTCTCTCTTCCTATACAGTATCATTCTGTTTCGCCATCACATGCTAACGGTTGGCCGCCTGACAGAGATCTTGACCAGATCAAAGCTGATATGCTTTCTCCAAAGCACCTTGAACAGTTCAAGTCCTCAAAGGCTGCCGAAGATCTTCCCGGTCTTGGCCGTCACTATTGTCTAGAGTGCGCAAAATGGTTTGAAACTGAGTTCAGTCTAATTGCCCATTGCAAAGGCAAACCGCACAAAAGAAGGTCAGTGACTGACATACATACATATGCCCAAGACCCTAGTTTTCACACCCATTGGCTAACCTATTTTCTTATTCAACAAAATAGAGTCAAGGCTCTAGCTGAAGAAGCCTATACACAACGCGAAGCTGAGGCCGCCATTGGACTACGAACCGATAACAAAGGGCCCCAACCTAAGCCGGCGCATGAGGATGATGTTGAGATGAACAGTTGATGCTTCCCACGCTTTTAATTAGTTCTAGCCAAATGGCTAGGATGGAAAATTCAGCAACCCGACGATGTGCTTTGTTGGTTAACCAATGAGGTGCAGCTTGCTGGCATGGGAATTGATGGGAAGCCCTCTATAACGAAACATAACGAAACCCAGTGGTTCTCACATTTTAGTGTTTGCTCCATTCAGCGCAGGCCTCGTGCACGCGGAGCTTGAAGACTACTTCCCCGGGGCACGCCTCTCGATGAAGTTTTCGCCATGCCTCTGGTTGTTCCTCGTGTAGAGCCTCCTCTCGTGCTTGTGGTGCCTCTACCCGTCGTTGAACCCCGGCCCCTGCTATCACTACTTGTACTCGATAGACCTCGACCAAGGGATTTGGAAGGAAGTTCTGATGTTGAAATTTTGGATGCTTTAGAAGACATGGTTTGGCTAATGGTATCGGCGCCTGGGGTCCTGCAACAGTAAAAGCAATTAAGGTATTTCTGTGTTAGTTAGCTGGCTCATCGTACTTGGGGGGGGGGGGTTTCGCCCTGGAGACGGGTGGCAAGAAAACAGAACGCCCGTCGAACATAAAAAATAGTTTATGGATAATTTAGGCCACGAAAACATACATAAAAGTAACATCGTCATCCGGTTCTGGCGTCTTTCTCTTTGCGATACGTGGGGTGTCTAGAAAGGAGTCAATAATTCGGATCAAATCAACATTTCTACCAGGATATTGCTTTTGCTACCTACCAGGGAAAGGGACAGTCTGTGTATCCTTCGGCCTGGAGAACGATTCAACTATAGGCCCTTCGGGGAAATCAACACAGAAAGCATTCATGTTTAGGCCATACATGAAGCTTGCAAAAGATTCGCTGAACCGAGCAAGGCTTTCATGCATGATTTGGAAATGCATTAAATTTGCTTCTAGGTCGGCCATAGCATCTGAAAACTCGGCAAAGTGTGGCTCAAAAACATTCAAGGGAAATGAGGCATCATTCTGCGCTCCAGCACGTGCAGAGTCGCGAAATGAAGATCGCGAGGACGGTCGCAACGGTGTTGTGGGATGCGGCGTGCGGGATCGCGAGTTAGACCGCTTGTAACTTCCATCGTCGCCCATATTGAAGGGTGTAATACTTTTTACGTTTCTTTCCCTGACTGCGTTTTTGAAGTTCCTAACATTGATTGTTGACCCATTCAAATAAGTGTTTGATAAGGAAGCTGTAGTAGTGGGCTGGCTAGGGTGGTTGGGTGGCTTGCGTTAATTCTCTGAGCCAGATTTGATCGTCGTCTTAGTTGTCGATTATAAAGAAAAGCAGAAAAAGGCGAGGCTGAATCAAGATCCAAATTAATCATGGACGAGGCTGTGCTAAGCTTCTAAAACTTGCCATATTGACAAGCATCAGCTAACAACGAAATACATAGCTAGCTTTTGCTATCTAGCCAATCATCGTTAGAGAAGAGCCCCCACATCCCCTGACGTCTGCATGCAACGAGCTTGATTTTGGTTCTAACCTCTGTAACTACAAATAACTACAAGGCCGAACTGACACTTCAATACGGCACGCAGGTACTACTCTTTTAGTCCCTACTTCCTTGTTCCTTTATATTTTTTTTTCTCCCGTATGAGTCAAGCCGTGGTCCGTCTGTTTAGGCCCAGTGCAAGAATTCTTGCATCGTCCTCATTTAGATTCAATCCGGCTTTAATCACGTTGAAAAATCTCGGTCAACTGTCCGGCTCTTTCGGGACTCAGATTCAACCCGCCCAAATTGGCTTGCCAAGCCCCCGAAGTCTTGACCATACACGCCAATTCAGTACAATTAGGCCTGTTTTTTCTCGCTCGGCATTAACGCTGCCAGGAGAAACATACAGGCAACAAACTCACTGCCACTCTCAAGCTAGTACATATTTCCGGCCAAGCTCTCATCTCCATCTTCCCTTCTACTCTCCATTTCAATTTCAATCTCAACCTCATCTGTTGACCCCCCGTCTTCCTAATATTTCCCCTTGCACCCACGTTTCCCCGCTACGTCTCCACTCTTCTATTTCCCCATCATCTCTCAGCTTTGTAGCAGCGTTATTTATTTCGCTGGCTGCTACCGCTTACCTCCTGTCTCCATTCGGTGTGTCCCAATCACCAATGCATCTGTCCTCACCGACAGAAAACACAACTAGTATGACATCTACCACTATCCCGTCAGGCCATGTAGGCAATCTGACGCCAGAGCAAGAGGAGAAGCTCAAAAAGATGTGGTCCGCTCTCTATAGAATCTTTGGAGTAACATCTAGTGGCGGTGACATCTCTGCTATCACCAATGGCACGTCCGCCCCTCCTGGTTCCTCCGCAGACTCAGCTAAAGACGGCGAGAAAGAGAAGCTTAAGAAGAAGTCGCTGTTCAGCCGCAAGCCTAAGGAGTCTGCCGATACAGCCACTACTCAGGCGGATGCAGACGACAAACATGGTCAAACTAAGTTATTCCAGGAAACCCTTCAGAAGGAAACGCCCGATGCTCTCCGCAACACGCTATGGTCTATGATCAAACATGATGACCCCGATTCTCTCATGTTGCGTTTTCTCCGTGCCCGTAAGTGGGACGTGGAGAAAGCATTGATCATGTTGATTTCAGCCGTCAGCTGGAGAAGTAGTGAGATGAAGCTTGATACTGACATCATGGTGAACGGTGATGCTGGTGCACTGAGAGATTCAATTAGCGGCACGGGCGATGCCAAAATCGACGGAATAGGCCTGATGGACCAGATCCGCATGGGAAAGGCTTTCTTCCATGGCTGTGATAAGGAGTCCAGGCCTTTGTGCTTTGTACGCGTCCGTCTGCATCATCAAGGAGAGCAATCTGAAGCCTCACAGGAGCGCAATACCGTTCTCCTCATTGAGACTGCTCGGCTGATGCTACAGCCTCCTGTCGAGACTGCTGTAAGCAAAGACCATCATTGCTAGCGCGCAATTTGATTCTCTTGAACTTCCACTAACCTCCTTACACAGACAATTGTATTCGATATGACTGGATTTTCCATCTCCAACATGGTATGATTGATAAATCCTTTACACACTTTACTGTTCAAATCTAACTCTACTTCTCTATATTCAGGACTACGCCCCTGTCAAGTTCATGATCAAGTGCTTCGAGGCCAACTATCCCGAATGCCTTGGCGTCGTTCTAGTCTACAAGGCTCCATGGGTTTTCCAAGGTACGCCTGCAGCTTGCATGCCATAAACCAGACATGAGGCAGTACAAGATGACATCTTATTATCATCTCTAACAAATTTCTAGGCTTTTGGAAGATTATCCGCGGCTGGTTGGACCCCGTTGTTGCCAACAAGATCAAGTTTGTCAACAGCGTCAAGGATCTCAGTGAGTATATTCCTGAAGATCGGATACCTCAAGAACTTGATGGTACCGAAAATTGGTCCTACAAATATGTCGAGCCTGTTGACGGCGAAAACGATCTCATGAAGGACACAGCTACCAGGGACAAAATCCAAGCTGAGCGCGATCAGTACTACAAAGATTTTGAGCAATCTACAATTAAATGGATCAAGGGTGATTCAGACACCATATTCCAAAGGAACGAAGTTAAAGCCAAGTTGCGTCAAAACTACTGGACTCTTGATCCTTACATCAGGGCCCGTAGCTTGTATGACCGCATTGGCGTTCTCAATCCTGGCGGGAATGTTACGTACTACCCAACCAACACCGATGCTTCCTCGCCCGCTACAGCCGTCTCAGGGATACCAGCAACCGGATCCAAATAGAGGGATGGCCAGTTGACTATGGTTTCCAAAGATCAGGCAAGCTACGAGGAACAGTCCGTTGTCGACTCTCTTATTTCAATGATTTGGCATTAGCAGTTAAATCCTAGCGTTCTAATTAACGGACTGAAACTCTCTTTCCATTGAAACTATAGTGGCCGTAACAACCAAGAAGTAATTTGTAAAAACAAGACTCGAGCATCGTTGGACATGACACGGAAAATCGAAATTCTTGACAGAATATATTTTCTCCTGTAGTATGCTCCGCGACAATTGGATTTACGCCATGGATGAGATGCTCCATAACATCACTTCCACCATCACTGTGATCATTTGCTGTCCCTCACATCTTGGCCTTGACCTCTTCGAACAGGACCTTTAGTTTCTCCATGTCGGTGGGTTGAGATGGCCATCCAACAACCAAGCCTTCTTCGGCGGTGGGCTTTGGGATCTATCACTCAACGTTAATAACTTTCCTGGTGGGAATAAAATTATCATCTGCCTTTATTTTCTCACCATGTGGAAATGAACATGGTGCACCTGCTGATGCGCAATGGTACCATTATTCTGCAGGATGTTGTAGTCTGTGGCGCCAGTGGCAGCCACAAGTTTCTTCAACACCGGCTAAGTTGAGGAATAGTGCGATGTTAGTTACCGGCTACTTCCAATGTCGTTTACAGGCGAGAAAGTCCCTTACTAAGATTTCAGACAGCTGGTCGTCTGGAATATCAGCCAACTTGGCGCCATGATGCTTGGGAATGACCAGCTGTGGTATTAGATGTTGAGTCAGCGGAGATGAACCATGATGTTGAATACTAGACGTCGTATTCAGAGTCTACAAAGTATACTTACAGCATGGCCACGGCTGGTGGGCATGATATCGAGAAAAGCCAACGTCTTCTCGCTTTCAAACAGCTTGAAGCACGGGATTTCACCTGATGTTCACACATGTGCAGATTTAATGGAAAGGTTAGATAGATGTCTTGCCGCTATGAGCAACTTTCACTATATCCGACTTTCATCCTCTATTTGTTCTTGACTTACCCTTAATAATCTTACAGAAAATGCAGGCCGACATCGTTGTTAGTGCTCCAGCTCAATGTGAAGCTAGCGAGAAAGTTGGATATGAACGAAAGATGAAAGTGTACAGGCATGATGGGATCATGGCCTGCTTTTTGGCCTCGTATCTTGGAGAAAGTGGGGTGGATTTCCTTGTCTGGCCTTGACGGCGGAGAAAGCATGGCAAAACCTGACTTGGATCTACGAGGATCATTAAGCAATGCCACATTAGCTGCTAGATAAAAATACAAGTATTTACACCTCTGACGATACATTCCGATCTCCCTGCAAGATGCTCGCAATTTATCCTTCAAATAAATTTCACCCGCAAGCCCTCAGTGTCCCCTCGATCCCGATACGCCTTATATATAATACGACCCACGGTCAGCGCGTCTTCGGCCGGCTCTCAGAGTTTTCGCAACGCTGCTGCATAGACTCCCGTGAAATCTCGGTCGTCCTGGCCGCTCTCTCGACTAGCAAGATGCCGGCTAATCGCCATTTTCTTCGGTTTTCTGTCTGCACCGGATCTTTCAGCTAGTACAATACTACAACAATATACATTCTCTCCTACTTGTGTTTCGCTGTTGCTATGACCTGCTTTCGCCAAGGTATACGCACAGCGTGTTCTCAAAGCCCGCTGCCTGTATGAAATGAGAAGGGGAAAAGACTCCATTGCTTTCACCTAATCAATCATAAGCTAATGAGCAATCGTTTGATTCACTTGTCCTACTCTCACATGCGTACATATGGGCTAAGTTCACCATGGAGCATCATCCTATCTTTCACTGTTGTCTGGGATCACTTGAGCGTCAGTCTTCGGGACATGTCCTTTTGGTTGGCCCTGCACACGTTGGCAATATGTAGGCCTTTTTCTACCAGTTCCATCATGACTACACCTGAGTGCTCGCCTTCACTGATGGAGATTACTGCAGCCATTATTGAGTCTCCAGCATACGCCAACACCCTTAGCCGCAGCTCCCATTTCCCCAGCGAAGCTGCGAGCTTGCATGTTGTGCGCCTGGCCGTTCCCATTTCTTCTGGGGTTTTTGCCTATGTATATATGACATCTACCATTATTCTATCTGCTTCCCCTCTTCCATCAGAGCCAGATATTATGGCTATCTCCTGCCACCATCAAACTACTAAATCGCGCTTTTTCATTCTCTTGCTGCCCTTTCTATCCACTATAATATACACTAGACATAGTGCTATTCTCCTTGTAGTAGGGTAATAAAAGCGACGGTGCAGTCCTACATGACCGGAATCTTCTGTCCTTATGACGCGGAAAATGCGGGAGCTGAAAACTTTATGGAACAGCGCAAGAAGAAAGAGAAGCCTCCGCCAAAAGTTCAAGCGGAAAATGCGAAAAAAAAAAATTTAAAAAGCCTATGCTAAGACCACTGGGCGAGGGCGCAACCTCTCCATCCATAGCTTACAAATATATTGAAGCAGAGAGGAAGCAAGCCGAACAGAAGGCCGTCGCATTCCTCTGGCTGGCTGGAATGATCCCCGAGATATGCAATCAGGCCATCTCGATGGCAAAAGGGGACGCCGAATTGAAGATGATGGCAGGACATGTTTCGGCCGAATTCAGGGCGAAGCTCCTGAAAATTCAGCAAGGAAGCCGCAACCCAGGCTACACCGCGGGCAAGGAAACGCAAGCAAAGAGCTCGGAGACGAAGAGACCAGAAAAGCCGGCGGAGATGAATGCTGAAAAGGAAAACAACAGTAGCAAGCAGTTGTACGCTGCAATCGCTAAAAAGGCCAACGGTGGTTGGAGGAGAGCCCGAGCAGCACAACCTTCTGCTAGAGAGACCAGGCAAGACGAAAACCACCTGCACAGTTAAATCAGTGGCTCTACTCCTGGAGACACACAAAGGAACGCGCGGAAAAGGAGTGGCAGTTTCATGAACCTAACCCAGAGGCAAGTGATTGGACACCCCTTACAAGTGAGGAAGTGCAAATATCTTTGTGGAAGGCCATGAACACAGCCTCAAGAGCAGACTGCATCTCGAACGAGGTCTGGAAACGTGCATGGGAAACGCTAAGCAACACGATACCGAGATTGTATAATCTTTGTTTAGAAAGCGGGAACCACCCAGGCATTTTCAAAAAGGTTGACCTCGGTAAGGGCCTGGAGAGAGCTGTGGCGAGAAGGCCTGCAGAAGAAGCAATCGAGAAAAGGATCATCCCAAGGAACTACATCTGCGCAGTACCCAAGAGGGCAGTCACCGACCTCCGAATTGAACTGCGTGAGAGGATAGAAGATGCACAGTACTGGAAAATGGCCACTTCGATCCTGACTTTCGACGTACAAGGAGCATACGATGTAGTTGAACCAGTAAGAATGGAACGGCATCTATCTAAAAGTCAATGGCCAACCAAACTGTGTCGATGGGTCAAAGGTTTCATGAAGGGAAGGACCGCCCGCATGCAATCAGAAGAAGGCTGGACAACGAAGCGAGTTGGAGGCTCTCTCCCACAATGCTCACCAGTCTCATCTATCGTTTTCATGCTTTTCATGACTCCTATCTACAGGAAGGTCACCATTCTCCTGAGATACACAGACGATGGAGCACTGATATTCAGCGGTCAATCTTTCGAGGATAACTGCCGGAACATCAAAACAATGACGGAAACGGTGACAAGATGGTCGTCACAGAATGGGTTGGATCTCGACCCCGGAAAGTCGACACTCTTACATATCAAGGGCAGGAAGAGGATCACTGACAACCCATCTATCACATTTGAAGGACTAGACAAGATCAAGCCCACCAGCGAAGAAGTCAATGCGACAGTTGGGACTCCACATAGACGCCAGCCTCCTTTTCAACGGGCATATCAAAAAGGAGACAGCGAACATCAACCGAGTAGCCAACAGCCTGAGATACCTAGCAGGGTGCCACTACAAGGGATTAGACGCTTCATGCTAATTGATTTGGAAGATGCCTTTGGCCATTGCTTCATCTGCCAGTCTTGATTTGATTTGAATATATTTTCATGTCTACTGGAATCACTAAGATCAAACGATGCCCTGAATGCGTCGTTCTTCCAGTGCCTAGCCGTCGCCAAAGACGTAGTCCTCTCGGGAACCAACAAACCCGTACTCTTACAGTCAACTTTGGCCAGCTAGTCTATTGTCTCGTTTCCTGGGACTTCGCAGTGCCCTGGGACCCAGTAAACTCTGCTAGTTGGCTTGTCCAGTGCCAGACTTTCCGATCCGCCTTCCCATCTTGCGAGAATGCGATGAATCTCGTCGATCTCCAGCTGGGAGGTGCCTGGCTTCCTCATTCGCTTGATGATCCGCTTGACTACGCCCAGGTTATCCACGCACAGAATCATACCTTCTGCTTGTGCTGGGGCAACTTCCGCTGCGATCTTAACTGCGTTGAGGGCTGCAATGGCTTCCGCGTCTGCCACTTCCCTATGTCTTCCGCAGGCACCGAAGCCTTGTGCCAGCGTCTTACCCCCGTGGTAGACCGCCCAGCCGGCTCCGGTGTCTCCGTCACTGTTGCGTGAGCCGTCAGAGTACACCCAGATTGTGTCCTTTGATTCCTCTTTGAGCAGGCTGAGGTGGGCCTTGGCCGCCTCTTCCTTGCTCAGCTTCTCTACGAGTGGGTCGGTTGGTCCTTCCCCCTCTGGTAAAAGCTTGCTGGAATCCCTGATCGGGAACGGGAGCAGTGCCTTTGCCTTGTCTATNAGACCGCCCAGCCGGCTCCGGTGTGCCTATCACGGAATCCCCGGGCTCCGGGGCTGTGTAACATTTACAGACCACTTTACGGGTCACCAAAATCGAACTTCCGAAGTCCGCCCGGTTAGCTCAATCGGTAGAGCGTGAGACTCTTAATCTCAAGGTTGCGGGTTCGACCCCCGCATTGGGCTCAATCCCCAGTGCTCCAGAACATCTGGAATCAGCTTCGAACCATCCTCCGGGACATCTTTTTCTTTTTTTTGCTTCTACTTGCCTTTCAACGCTATCCCCCTTTCCCTCTCAACCCATCATGGGAAATCCTGGCTCTATTACGTCCTCCCAATCAAGATCTCGCATCAGTGCGTCCCAGTCAATATCCTGCAGCTGTTCGGCCGATGCACCTGATGTCATAGACGGCATCATAGAATCCAGGTCTGATTTGATTTGATTTGATTTGAATATATTTTACGTCTACTGGAATCACTAAGATCAAACGACGCAGAATGATTTTGATTTTGATTTGATTTGAATATATTCAACGTCTACT
>NETT01000447.1:0-10721 GCA_003449175.1 Ceratocystis smalleyi
GACTCGAAAATCCGATCAGAAATAGATACGGAAGAGGATAAATATATCATCATCATCATCATCATCTTCGAATGGCCCAATAGTCTAGTTGGTTAGGACGTCGGATTCTGATTCCGTAAGCCCAGGTTCGAATCCTGGTTGGGCCTGTGTAGAGCTTCCTTTTTGTCTCACGCTCGTCGGCGGCATCTCATTCATACACATACATCCTTCCTTCTCACAACAACGCATAAGTCACGCCTGAATACACGAAGACAAACTGGCTCGACACATGTCTTGATTGTGAGCCGAAGGAATTTCTTTTTCATCACCTAGGCTAAAAGTAAGAGACAGAGCTTGATGATAATACATGTAGTAGTGTCGTTGTTTTTCAGAATGGATAAGGCTTGGACCTTAGAGACAAAGGTGAAGCAATAAACAAAGAGGAATAATAAAAAAACGTAGCCAATTTCAAGGACAAAAACAAATAGATAAACCCACCATGAGAAAGTATAGAAAAGAAAAGGGGTGTAGAGAGAGAGAGGTAAGAATCGACGAGCCGGAAATATTAAAAAGAATATTCCAAAGAACATGGGAAGAAATGGTAAATAGAAGGCGCTACGCAGATGCTCAGATATGTACCGATTGGAATGGGCGTATACTCAACTCAACCCAACTTGAAAGAGGGAACAACAGCGTTGACCTCCTGTGCATGAAAATGTACGTGCTTCGCAGGAGAATTGGAGGCAAGACAGGGCGTGGAAGCGCATGCCAAAGGAGAAAGAGCGGAACAGGAAGAAAAAAAAGAGAAACAGAGGGGAGACAAGAGAGACACGCGAATGCGCCAAAAGCCTAAAGATGGCTCTCAATACTTCCGATGTGGTTCTGGGCCCACTTGGAGTCTGGCCACACAATGCGGATGGCATCCCAGATGTGGCTGCAGAAACATGTTAGCGATGAGAACCGGAATACAGCATATAAATAGCGAGCCGGGGGATGAAGCTGCATGACGGACAGCCAAGGACTACATGGCTATGTCTTGACAGCGAGATCGTAGTAGCACGGCATTGGGGGCACAAGATGTCCCGCCAAAGACGAACAGGGTTGGTCGTGTAAGTTGAGAGACATGGGATCGGAGGTAGGGAGACTATAATCGGGAAGGAATGGGCGAAAAGGAGAGCGGGTTCTCACGTACTTTACATAGATGATCTTGAGGCCGTCTTTAACTTCCTGTGGCAGGCCTTTGGTATCCCGCCTGTTCTGTTCTGGCAGAATTACTGTCTTGACTCCTGCACGATGAGCGCCAATAAGCTTCTCTTTGATGCCACCAACAGCAGTGATGCGACCTCTGAGAGATATTTCACCCTAAAAATTTGTTAGCATCTTGTATGACTAGCTAGGGATAGAACGCCCTAGCATTACAAGGAGAGAAAGAGAGGCATAGAACAACGCTAGAAGAAAAGAAAAAAGATGCTTACAGTCATAGCTAGATCTGGTGGAACTGCATTGTTAGAGAACAAGGATATCATGGCAATAGCCTGTGCCATGCCGCTACTGGGCCCGTCTTTAGGGATACTACCAGCAGGGCAATGCATATGCAAGTCACGAGCATGCATGATATTCGTAGAAGCATCATTTGTTAAGCCCAGTTCAAATGCATGGCCTTTGACCCAGCTCAAAGCAACTTCTACACTCTCTTTGAGGACATCACCGAGTTGGCCGGTAAGCTGCACGTGACCGTTGCCTGGCATATCAGCCACTTCGATGAACAAAATGCTGCCATGACCGCCCGAGCTATAGGCGACTAGGCCAGTAACAACACCGGGCCGACTAGATGTCATTGCGATTTCCTCTTCATAGCGCTCAGAGCCAATGAATCTTTCAATGTCATTGGGCGTGAGCTCGGACCGGTATGTATCTATTTTGTTTCGATCGCGGGCGTCTGCGTACTCGACGGCCTTTCCTCTACACACGGCCGCAATCTCACGCTCGAGATTTCGTACACCGGCTTCACGGGTGTAACCCTCAATGATTTTCTTGATCACTTTTTGGTTAAAGACGCACTGACTGTCGGTAAGACCATTGTATCGGATTTGCTTAGGCACTAGATGCTTTTGAGCAATATGGCACTTCTCATGAGACGTGTACCCGGGTAGGTAGATAAGCTCCATGCGGTCTAAAAGCGGAGGGGGGATATACTCGAGGTTGTTGGCAGTAGCAATGAACAACACCTTGCTGAGATCGATTGGAGTGCCGACGTAGTGATCAGTAAAGCTGTTGTTTTGTTCAGGGTCCAGTACCTCAAGCATTGCAGCCGAAGGGTCACCCATGTTAGAGGCCTTGCCGAGCTTGTCAATCTCATCCAATAGAATGACTGGATTAGAAACTCCGACCTTCCTCAGACCTTGGACGATGACACCAGGCATGGAGGCGACGTATGTGCGGCGATGGCCACGGATTTCGGGCTCGTCACGGACGCCACCAAGGGAGATTCTGTGAAACTTGCGACCGAGGGCAGTTGCTACAGAGCGAGCTAGGCTGGTTTTGCCGACGCCTGGCGGGCCAACTAGGAGCATGATGGGAGACTTGTCCTGCATGCGCCTTCTCCGAAGAAGCTCCAGTCGTGCATTGAGAGCAACAATGTCTTCTGGGCTGGCCGTTCCTTCGGCATTGGTAGCATTAAGCTCGTTTTCAGTGTGCTGGATCTTGCGATCAAGATCATCATTGATTGATTGTTTCAGACGGAGAATAGAGAGATACTCGATTAATCTGCGTTTTACCCGCTCCAGCCCATAGTGGTCACTATCAAGCTGAGTGCGGGCTTTGACAAGAGTCTCGGGGCCCAGACGGTCTTCCGTCACCTTGGTCCATGGGATATCAGCGATAGTGTCTAGCCAATTGATCATGTTGGCATACTCTTGGCCGCCAGGGTGCGTATTACGTAGGTGGCGCAGCTCGCGGTCGACGAGCTTCCTGGCGTCTGGGGGAAGCTCGGCCTCATCAAGACGCTTCTTCAGCTGTGAAATCTCCGAGTCTTCATCATCACTGTCGTCGTCACCGCCGTTTCCCCCCTTATTTCCTGGAGGCATGATGGCCATCATGGGGTTGTGGGGATTCGTAGTTGGCTGTGAAGATCTGTTGTGAAGGCCAAGGATATGCGCTGGGAAAGTGGTAACAGCGGTGATCTTGAAGTTTCCCTTCATGGTGGTGACTTGACGGTCTAGCATTAGAGTGACCTTCTTTAAACGGTCCTTGACATCTAATGCGCCGAGAACACCTAGCTTTTCCTCGTATGAAGACTCGACAATGTTGGCCATAAAATCAGCAAGCTGACCACACTCGTCAATTTGCTTTTTGGCAATGAAGATGTCGAGACGTTGGGTTAGAAGAGGGGGGAGTCCAGATAGTGCCTCGCCTGGAGGAGGGAGGAGAGAAGAGACTCGAAGAAGGGCGACAAGTTCTCGGGAAAGGGTTTTGAAGGTTTGGAAAAGGGCATGAAGTTCCTTGTCCTTGAGATTCACTGTTGGAGTTATTAGAAAAAAGAATTAGGGGCTGGCGTGACGAAATACTGGGTATATAGTGAAGGGTCGTTCTGGGGAAGGGGGGGGGGGGGTGCGTAGTATGCGTTAGGTGTGTGTGAACTGTAGTGAAGTATGCGTATACGTGTGGGCATCTGAACAAATGGGCATGTATGTGTGTGTATGGTGCATGTGGTATACAGGCGCTTCGCCCAGCAAGCAAGGTATAGCAGCTGGAAGCCATGTTAGGCAAGCTGGAGGTTGGAGGTCTATTGCAATCTGCAATCATGATTGGCCTGGTGGGTTGTGAATGGATGGGATTGAGAGCAAGGCCCAGAAACGAAAAATAAGGAAAAAAGAGGAAATGATCACGTACCCTTGTCAAGACATTCTATGTAATTGGTGGCCTCGAAAAAAGGGCGATCCTTGACGACTCCCTTCACCTTGCAGCGCTGCAGACCTTCGACTCGAAGGGTGAAGTCGCCCAGCCCACCACGGCCGTCGATGCCCAAGATTTTGGCGGTGACACCGATGGACGAAAGGTCAGAAGTCTGGAGTTTGGCGAAAGC
Organism: Ceratocystis smalleyi; assembly: GCA_003449175.1. Classification (NCBI taxonomy): domain Eukaryota; kingdom Fungi; phylum Ascomycota; class Sordariomycetes; order Microascales; family Ceratocystidaceae; genus Ceratocystis; species Ceratocystis smalleyi. Next base: position 4,064 of record NETT01000447.1, read on the forward strand.
GACTTCAGACGTACGCTGGTCGGCGCGGTCGCTGTTGTTTTGAATATCGACATGATTGGCGGAGGTCGTGCCGAGAACGGCGGGATTGACAGGTACACAGCCGATGATAGATTCAATGCGATCGCTGGAGCTCAGCGCCGATTCTTCGAGGAGCGCCGCGAGTAATGATGGGACGTCTGGCCGCTTAGAGGAAACAGGAATGCGCTGGATAACACCGGGTAGAAGAATGGCGCCGCGCAACAGAGGGATGAGAGGGAGGTGGTCGACACCGACGGACATGATGGAAGATTATGGTTAGCGAGCGCTGTACAGAAAAAGGAGCAAGAAGTAGCAGAAGGCGCAGAAGCCTGTAGCTAGCCAGCGCTATGCAGCAGGAGGTGTAAAACAAAGATATGAGAAGGCAAGGCTGCAACAGGCGCGGCAAAACAAGACAGGAAGAACAGACAAAAGCAGCGCAGCAGAAAATAGATGACGGTGAGCAAGTGCAGTCAGAGCGCAAAAGAGCAAAACAAATATGAGAAATATAGACAATGCAAAGAAAAGAAAAAAGAAAAATTAGAGCCACCAACACGAACTGTTGCAGGTGGAAAGTTAGTCTTGCTTGCTTGGTTGTTCTGCTTGCTGAATGGCGAAGCTTCTAAAGCCGCGGAAGCCCATGGCGAGATCCACACGTGACTAAGCGGGGCTAGCCAATAAGAGGTCCTTGTCTCATCCTCCCGAAGCCCGGTCTTCCTTTTCTCTGAGGCTTTGCATGTGAAGGGCGGTCAGGTCTCGGCATCTAAGGTACAAACTGCTGCACATGAGCCAAGTATGAACTACAGATGGCAAGTGCAGGCACGACCTATAGAGCCAGCACTGACGCTCCTCCAACATGTCGCCATCATAGGCTGGCTACTGGCCTTGCAGTCTCCTAATGTGTACTGCAAAGAACCCAGTCACACCCAAGGCCTTGTCATTTCTCATGTTTTCTAGTCAATGCCTCCCCCCTTAACATGCTAATTCCGGTAGGTACATTACATCACATCCTGTGCACCTTATACCATGTAGTGCCGCCGCCCCTCCCTTGGCCATTCAGAATCCAGGGCTCAGGCGATCGTTGCCGCCAGGAATTCTCATTTGTCATTTGTCATTTGTCCAGCCTCCAAGCCCCAGGACGAAACAAGTGCGTGGCTAGTCTGCCAGCTCAATCCATTCGCCGCATAAAGCTCCGACATCTGCCCATGTACATGCCTATGCTTCCGTCGGTGTCCAAAATTCGAGGACTAGCATTGTGCCTACGTTTCCTGCCGCAGAAACCACGCGTTTCGGCGATAACATGCCACCAAGACTATTGGAAATAACGGCCAAAGGAAAAACTGCAGCCCAATGCATGTATGTACGTCTGCACTGCACCCCCCATTTACGCCCCCCCCCCCTTGATCAAAGAACGCCACGAAGCTTCGTATCACGCAGATGGCCAACTAACCTTTGCGTGCTCTACATACATCACCATGCATAAATATTCCCTGCTTCCTTGCACCAAAAAACCAGCCAGCGCATACATCAGGTATTACATACTCACAATACTGCATGTTTACCACCCTTTCTCAAAAATACCCAACCTTATAATTGTCAAAGGCCAATTCCATGATCACGAGACTCTGCAGACATGGTGTGGAGGCTATCTCTGATCGTAATATCTCGCCTTACTTTTATATTGGGTTGTGTCGTGTCGTGTCGTGTCGTGTCGTGTTTATGCTTTGATTTTTGTAGAAGCCCCAAAATGTCTGGGTTCTTGCATACAGGGATGCAGCCATGGATAAAACTTGTAGTCATCAAAGTACGTGTCTCCTGACAATATCACGGGCGAGGATATCAAAAGGGGAGGGGGGGGGGGGCTTGAGCTATGCTGCTTTCGGCTCCACAAAAGCTGAAAACGGTAGCAAGCTTGGTTGGCTCAGGAGTCTCAGGAGCTTGTCTTCGGGGTCTGGCGACCAGGTGCCAGTGCAGACGGCCAGCTGCCACTCTACCCCACCATTATTGCCTTATGTCAGGAATTCCATTTAATTAAAGTGGGTCTCAACGCGTCTGCCTGTCCCTAGGGCGCGGCGCGTCTTGCCCGTTGATTGCTGCTTGGGATTTTGAAAGCCCGACGTTTGAGAACACACACCCTCAAGACATTGATTGTGCAGGCAAAATCTAGACGAACGACGACATTTCTATCCTGACTCTCTGCTGATCTCATAAACACATAGAATACCTGCAATATGTGTGAGTTTTGCCTGCGGTATTCTGTATGGTACTGGACTCTTCTAACTAACCTTGCTCTCGCATATGCAGCTGGCTACGGATACGGCGACGACGGCGGTGGCTTTGTGCAAGGCGGCTCGCAGTACCAAGGAAGCCAAGGTGGCGGTAGTGGTGAAAAGGTATGCTATGCCCGCTGGCTGATCCTATTTCTGTTGCCAATGCTAACAATGTTGCAGAGCTATGCCCGTGACTCCTTGAGGCCCGTGACAATCAAACAAATCCTGGAGTGCGAGGAGTCTCAAATGGGGCCGAACCCTGACTTCCGCATCGATGGCGAAAGTGTGACGCAGGTACATTACCTCCAACATCCCCAGTGTTAACAGGCAGCTAACCAGTCCTGTATTCATGCCATAGTTGACCTTTGTAGCTCAAATACGCCAATACACGCGACAAAACACGGCTGAGCTGTTCCGCCTCGACGACGGCACCTCGATGATAGATGCCAAGAAGTTTCTCTCTTCCACCGAAACCAATGGCGACGAGCCCTCCGCCGCTGAGTGGGAGATTGATTCGTGGGTGCGTGCCTACGGTCGTGTCAAGGTCTTTGGCGGCAAGCGCAGTGTCAACATCCACGTTGTGCGTCCAGTAGAGTCGTATAACGAGGTCAACTACCATATGCTTGAGGCTGCCATGGTACACTTGTACTACACGCGGCAGGCCCAGGGTGGCGGCGGCGGTGGCGGCGGCGGCGACGGCATGTTTGTGGATGGGGGCGGTGATGCGCAGATGGGCAACTATGGCGACGCTAACAGCAAAGTCATGCATGCGTCCGCACCGGCGAAAAAGATATGGAAGGTCATTTCTACGGCCCCACGCAGCAACGAGGGTATGCGAGTGGAGGTTATGGCTACCAATGCCGGCCTGGACATAGATACCAGCATGGGCGCAGCACAAGAGCTGATGTCAATTGGTCTTCTGTACAACACCGTTGACGAGAATACCTTTGATATCATGGACTATTAGCTGGAAGGATTTCAAAAGTGTGGCCTCGCGACTGAGTCGAGGGGACAACTACTGCAACATGCACGTTTTAAATGAATGACTGAATACGAACTCGACAAGCACTGCCAATGAACGGCAGTGGTTGGCTTACACATCTGTAGATGTGCTTCATTAACTTTTTTTTTGCGCATCTCGCCCGAGTTTGCAGCTCCTGTCTACCGCTATCACCACCAGCAACCAAAGCAAGGAGGGTGGATCTCCAACCACCAAGGCAATTTAAGTTCATGTATAGGCAAACGCAGCGTGCAACAAGTGGTGGGAACAAGCAATAATAGTAAAATAACATTATAAAGTAAAGGTGGTGGTAATAAAACAACACGAAACTAACAGAACAAACGCTGTTGGGGCTGTGACATCCCTTGAGAAGAGGAATCAAGGCCCCAAATGAGAAAAGAACATAGAAATAGGGGGGAAAAGAAATAGGTGGGAAGACTAAAAGATAATGGAAATATGACACGATGAAGGAAAGTCGTACTGGTACCAAGTTGTAGAAGGGAAGACATCCCTTCTCTTTCCTTTGCTTTTTGAAGTATAGAAGGACGGATGCATCAGAAGTAGAACAAGTAGAAAAAGAAAGAATGAAATGGAAAAGAGGGAACAGTAGATGAAGAATAAGAGAAGAAAGAAGGTAAGATAAGCCTCGAGGGATTAAAAGAAAAGAATGAAATAATGAAAGAAGGGCGCAAAAACGCGTGATAATTAAGAGTGGCTCTCAAGAAAACGAGAGCATGGTGGCGCGAGATCCCCTCGGAGAAAGGGAGGCCCACGGGGGCCAAGGCAAAATATAGGAATGTCTGAACGAACGCTCGACATCGGCTAGATGCAGAACAAAGCAACAACCGGCTTTTAAGTACTGTCATTCGTTGACACAGATGCGGTGTCTGATCCGCTGTGCGAGGATGCGAGGGCGTTTTTCTGCGGCTCTCTCACCATGGCAGTCAACAGCACTGAGCGATCCCCGCCGAACCAAATGTCCTCTTTGCGTTCAAACCCGAACTTCTGGTAGTACTGCGTATTGGAAGGAGAGCTGGATTCTAGATACATTGGCTTGCCTTCACGGTCGGCCTATCTCAAGTTGGGGCTGTTAGTCTAGTGTCACACAGGGCCAACTGCCTGGCGTTACACGGGGAAAATCAGACGAACTTACCTGTTGAATCGTATCCCTCAGCAACCTAGATGCGTACCCCTTGCGGCGACCTGAGGGTTTTGTGCCCAGGTAGATTAGGTAGTAGCAGTCGTTGTCCCTTTCCCCCATGATGCTCTTTTTCAAGCGATCTAGCGAAGGGACAATCTCCTTGTAGTATCTTCTCTTTCCCTCGCGAGAAAGCTGGAACTTGAGTTTCCACAGGCCGCTGCGCATGACAGTCCACCAGCCATCCTCGTGCTCGCCTGGGCGCACCCACATGGCAATGCTCTCGTAGTCGGGGCCAATAGAAACTACTTGGCCGGTAAAGAAGTAGTATGAGGAGATGTAGGTCATCATGTCAACATGCAGCTTCCAGAGTGCTTCCTCAGAGGGGTTTTTCATATCCGGTGCATCCACCATGTAGCGGCTGAGTTCATCGTTGGCAAAAGCGTGCGAGAGTGCTAAAGCAACCTCCTTGTACTCTTTGCGGGACAAAACCCGCAGGGACTCCCGATTCCGGGGGACCAGAGTAGTCTTGCATGAAATGCTTTCACTGGCCACAGAAGAGCTGCTGCTGCTGACGTAAGAATTCGTAGCTCCGCGATTTGCTTTTCTGTTTGAGGCAATGGAGAGGCCGTTTCTGAAGAAGGAAGGCATCTTCGAGATGGTATTCTTGGCGCTAAAAGAGTCCAAGGACTGTTTGGCGGTCGTAGTAGTCAGTAACATGACGGCTAGGGGGTGGCTATGGCTGAATGAGATGGGATGCTTGGAAGGCCTAAAGAATGGTTGAGGAATTTCCGGAGAGCCGTAAGATACATCGATGTAACACGGGAAAGGGGAGGGGGGGGACAGGAGGGAGGGAGGAAACGAATTGAAGTAGGTCGTACTGTGTGCGGGATGGGAGGCAGGCAGCATGGGAAGGGTGGTTTCGGTGTGCTGACAGTAGCTATGCTTAGGGTGAAAAGAGGCATGGCATAATGGTTTATAAGTACCATAAAAGCACGCCCCAACCATCATGTTCAGAATGAGGTCATCTACCCAGACAAGAAGAAGCCCAAGTCTTGTAGGCACAGCCTACCCACCTTTAGCCCGGACTCTTGACACCACGCTCAATGAGCGCGATGCCTGGTTCAAGGGTCGAAGCTCGACTAGAGGAATAGTTTAGAGCTTGTGTAGGGTAAGACAGGACTCGACAACCATGTGGACACAGCTTGAGACCGAGGGCGAACACAGGTGGGTGGGTATAAGGCACAGAAGAAATTTGCGTGATATGTGATATGTACAGGCTGGCTAGGCCTATTTTTATCCCTTCTTTTCTTTTTTTGTTGCCTTGTTTCCCTTTCCTTCCCCTTCTTTTTTTGTTTCTAGGAAAAGGCTGTGGCCCTACGCCATAGCTTTGGAAGCTGGAGTTGACAACCGTGGCCTAAGAAAACAAAATGCACACATTGCTTTGAGGGCGGGAGGAAAGCATTGACCGAGACTGGCCGAGAGATAGAAGCTCATGGCTATTCAAGTGGCCAAACTTGCCTCTCGAGTTCCACAGTTTGCAGACCCAATTCTCTTGGCTGTCAGCCATGTTCCCCATAACTGGTGGTAGCCTGTAGGGCCCAGCCTGTCGTTGGGCATAGACTGAGCTTTGTTGAGGCTTCGATGTGTGTTGACATTGTGGAGTTGCTGGTATGTGTGGAAGGGAAAAAAGGACCGGGCGTGATAACGATTCAGAGATTAGGAAAGTTGGGGCATCCAATATGAAGCTGGAGCCAATACAATGGGGGAAGAAGAGACCATAAATATAGACGTAGGATGGTGATACAACCCACCAAAGAGCCATGGGTAGCCAAAAGGGTCAAGCAGCGCGGCGGGATTGGGCTGAGTGGGAATATTGGGGGGAAAAGAACACGGCTCTATGGGAGGAGAAGCAGAAGAGGAGGAGGGGCGTAGGACAGGGAATAATAGTCAAAAACTTACAGGATAAGAAAGGCCAAGTATTGAAGCCTGGCTGAGGAGGGAGGAGCCAGAAGCTGCTAGAAGCGGTCTAGAGAAGTGCGTACAGGCTGAATTCTAGGCGCCGTTAGCCAAGGGCTCCGTAATGGAGGGGTGCGATATGCATTGATGTCCATATTCATGGAAACATGATACATGGCTAGTGGTAAGGTAGGGAGGGTTTGTTCATGACAAGGCAGTTAACCAAGCAGGCGAAGAAGCATGGACGGCCAGGAAACGGAGAAAGGAGAGAGAGAA
>NETT01000448.1:0-13676 GCA_003449175.1 Ceratocystis smalleyi
CCCCCCCCCGCCCCTGTAAGCTCTCGTTTTTTCCTCCTGCATCCTTTACCCCACCAAAGATCTGGCCTGGACAATATCTACTCATCTACTTCAACCAGCTTCGTCCGCCTGCTACCAAAGTTCTCCCATTATACCGGAGGTCGCGTGCATCCTGAACTCGTTGTGCCGCTCGCAGCATCCGTGCTCGTATTCACTTTCTGCGGCTAATATACTCTGCAAACACTGCTCCAACCACCACTCCAAACACCGTCCCCATACTCCAAGTTTTCCAGGCGCTGATATAGTGGGGGCCGCCTGGCCATTTTGGGGCTCCCTGTCTCTGCAAATTTTTGCTGCTAAACCAGCTTATCGGAAGAAGTGCAGAGATTAGATCTCTTATCGCATCGCTCCCTTCCTTAGCTGCTGGTCTAATCCCGTGCCTTGTTTCTGTAAGCTCAAGCTTGCCTTGAAACAAAGAAGCAGGGCGGCCGGCTGTTGCGCTCCAAGTAGCCTTGAGATAAAAAGAGAAAAACAGGAGGAGAGTAGGAGAGTAGGAGAGTAGAAAAGCAGAAAGCAGAAAAGCAGAAAAGAAGAAAATAAAAGTAAAAAGAATTTTGGAAAAAATTCAAGCTCCCCCCCCTCCTCGCCTGTGTGACGCTGTTTAGTCCAATATTGTCTCGCACGTGACCCGCATTAGTCAGCCTTGTGAGACCGAATTTTTGGCCTGGCATGGCCATCGCCAAACCCTCCATTGAGCTGCCTGCCGCGAATTGGCTACCAGCTTTGCGTTTTCTTCTTCTTCTTTTCTCCTCTTCTTTCTAGATCGAACACGCTGGATTTGCATAGCTAGCGTTCTCTCCAAAATGACAAGCCCATTTGTGGCGGCTGCTCGCCGTGTCACGCGTGAGCTTCACGGCATAGTTGTTTCCTCTGGACTGATGGACAAGACCGTCAAGGTTCGAGTTGGGACCCAGAAATGGAACAGTCGAGTCTCCAAGGTTCGTCCGCCTCCGCCTGGCGCTTTGCATTTGCATCTGCATTTGCTTGTCTTGGTTCTTGCGCGGTATCCAAGCCAATGTGCGCTCGCTCTCGAATACTAACAGTGTCCCTAGTGGTTTTCCGTGCCGAAAAACTACCTCGTCCACGATCCCAACAACTCTATCCGAACCGGCGATGTCGTCGCCATCACTCCCGGCTGGCGTACCTCAAGCAACAAACGCCACGTCATCAAGCACATCATCGCCCCAGCGAGCACCTCGATAGAAGAGCGGCCGCCGGTCCCCACACTCGAGCAGAGAATAGAAGCATACGAGACAAAGAAGGCCATCAAAGATGCCCGGAGGCAGGCGAGGAAAGACGAAGAAATCCAGTCCAGGATTCAGGCAAAGTTGGCCAAGAAGACAAAGCCGGAAGTTCCTGAGGCTGCGGAAAGGGCCCAGAACGCGGAACAGTCCGCATAGCGTGTGCAATGACCATTCGAAGCAACTCGGTGTTTTGGCTGATCTTGCCGAGTACCGCCACGGCTGTGTTTTGTAATATATGTACCATCACTTAAAATGACAAGGAGATTTCGTACTGTTCGCATCAGCCACACACACTATCTATCACCCAAGATAACAACGGCGTTTCCATCACTCACCATGTGCTATCTCCCACAATGACGAAACCTTCGTAATTCGCATTATACCGCCACCTAAAGCGGCGAAAACATTACCCAGGCCACTCACTCGTGCTACTTTCCCGCCGACTTCCACTGCAAATTAGTGTGAATGTTAGACATTTTTCTGTTTTCTTTTTCTCTGCTTCTTGTTCTTCTACCTACGTTACGCTGAGTATATTCCCGCTACAGTCAACCGCGAAAGCCGGGCGTTTTCTCTTCTTATTAGATAAATATATCAATCGATAGCTCGTATTTTGTCGAAATGCATAATTTATCCTCCTCTCTCTCCAAATTCTCTCGCCCAATCTTCATGCAGTTTGAGCCCGTCTTTGCTTACACTAGGCCGGATAGTTTTTAGGCTATTTTTGAAGTCGGCAAAAGAGATGGGCGGGATGTCATCTCGAGACATCGTTAATACCGCCTCTCCTAAAGAGCGCAGCGGCCCCATGGCAGCGTCTTTTGCTAGTGCTGTGAGATCAGACCCGGAAAAGCCTTGAGAAACAGCGGAAAGATAATGTTAGCAGCTGAGTAAAGTGACCCCAAACAGTAATAAATAAATTCATGCAAAACTTACCCTCGGTCAGCTTTGTAAGCTGGTCTTCATCCTCGGGAGAAAGCTTTTGCTTTTGGTGGCTTAGCAGATTGGAAATATGGCTGTGTCGTGTCCGTTCGTCTGGGAGTGGGATGTATTGGCGGCGGACAAATCTCCTGCGGGCAGCTTCATCAATGGCCCAGGGCAAATTGGTAGCCGCAAGCACCAACACACGGTTAGGGTCGCCGTCATCCTTGTCTGGCTCACGCCCAACGGCAGCTTTTTGCAACGCACTCCACTGGATGAGAAATTCGGTTTTGATCCGGCGTGTCGCTTCGTTTTCTCCAGAGCCGGATCGGGACCCCATCAACGAATCAATTTCGTCCACGAAAATGATGCTGGGTGCTAGGGTTTTGGCTAGCCCAAACAAAGCCCGCACAAGCTTTTCTGATTCGCCCAGGTATTTGCTAGTCAGGCTGCTAGCAGATATAGAAAAAAATGTAGACTTTGACTCCGTAGCAACAGCGCGTGCAAGCATCGTCTTTCCTGTTCCCGGCGGCCCAAAAAGCAGGATTCCCCTGGCAGGCTCTCGAAGCCCCATGAAAAGATCTGGGCGAAGAAAGGGATAAACCACGGCTTCTCGCAAAGTGGCTTTTGCTGCTTCAAGACCTGCAACGTCGTACCAGTGCACTTCGTCTCCCTTGACTACGATCTCGGTCAGAATCTGCGAAGCTGCTTGAGGATCGACGCCATCGGGCAGTTGTTTCATGATCTGGGCTTTCCGCTTTTCCCAAGCCAGACGCTCCATCTCATGCTCGGTGAGAGGAGTCTCATCCTCCTCCGAAGCTACAGATGGAGTGCCGGGCTCAGTTGCAGACTGCGGAACGGACGCATTTTTCTTTCTTGCGCCAGTTGCTTTCACCGCAGACTGCGAGTTATCAGAAGACGACCTAGTCGACATGGGGGGTGATGGCTCTCTGGCTATCCGATGTGGTGATTGGCCAGCTGGTGGGTCAGCTTCTGCCGTTGGGACGGGCTTGCGGCGAATGTCCGAGTTCCGGCGCTTTGGTTTCTTTTCAACTTCGTTTAGTCGGGGACCAGAGACTGGCCGTATAAATCGAGACGACGATGGGGGATGTGAAATTGGAGGGCGCGATCGTAGTCGGCTTTCTTTGCCGTTGTTTGCGTCGCCAAGCGCGGTGCTAGAGTTTAACGCGCTAGAGGCAGCGCTGATAGACAGCATAGAAGGGCTCGAAGCGCCAGTGGTGTTGTTTCTGGCATCATCAGACAAATGCCGTGTTCCTTTGTCAATCGATGCGCGGGGAGTGACGAGCCGCCGCGAATGGCTATCCCAGTGCAGCGCCTGTGAGGCCTTGATAGCTGCATCAGATCCCCTTGGAGTAGAAGGTGCTGTGGCGGCCATATGTAGCGACGGTTCAAGTTCTGGCCGCTTTTTTGTCAAGGTGGACCATGCCAGAGTAGCAGCCCTGCTTGCCCCAGGCCGCTCGTGAAACTTGAAAAGGTTAGGGCGTTTGGCTGGTTTATCTGCAAATTTCCCAGACCGCAGTGTTGTTCGCATAGTGTACTTTTCTGGGCTATTGCTTCTATTTGCCTGAGGCTGGTCAGTTTCCTCAGTGTGGATGTCTACGTCGTTGCTAGGGCTTGGGTCGATGGGCAGTGTTTGATATGCTGTTTGGCTACTACTTTCGGGTAAGCACGAGCGGATTTGCTGTTCGCTGACAGCCCGGGGAAGTCCAATTGGCCGTGGGGGGGGCTGTGGCTGTGAGGCAGGGCCTGAATTGAAATCATCGGCACACAGAAAATCAAAGACCAACGGGGTCGAGCTTGGCGCTGCTGGCGCTTGTCGAGGTGTGAATTGGTGGGTAGGCAGTGGAGGTTGGGCCATATTGGGAGCAGCCGGAGTGCTAGAACTAGGCTTTACGGGGGTTCTTTGGAGTGCAATATCGTGCCGAGACAATCGCGTCGCCTCTAGAAAGTCAAGTCGCTGTTGACACTGGTATTCGATTTCGCGCAGGGCTTCTATCAGGTCTCGCTCGGAGTTTCCCTGAGAGTCAAGGCTGCCATGAGTCGCATTGTTCGACGAAATTCGCCTGAGCGCATCTTGCCAGCATTTCATAGCTTGTTCTTCATTTCCCTAAACATAAAAGGTTAATACCGGTACGTTCAAATGCGTCTTTGTTGCTGGGAGGGGGAAGGCTGGGGTTACCTCGCTTTCAAAATGTGCGGCTGTCGAACAGGTCACAAAGCTTTCCTCGTAAAGCTTCTGGAGCGATGAAAAAGCCATGGTTCCAGACTAGCTAGCTAATGTGAGCACAGGCAATCTGCAGGCGCGCTATGGTGGGTGCAACAAAAGACAGTATCGCGATACATCTGCCTTGTGATTTAATTTGTGCTCCTAGTGCCTGCGAGTGCGATTAGGCAACCAGCTATGGCTCACAGATAAGAGTATTGGCAGTTGTGTGTTGTTTTTGGGTCAATTCCAACGAAGGCCGAGTTTTTGGAGGCTGAGTTTGGAGATGTCAGAGTTTGCAGGCTGAGATAAAACTCAACAGACGTGGAGCGAAGCTTAGCCCGTACAACTGCGATAGCATGAAGAAAAAGGCCTGGCAAACCTGAGCTTGAGGACAAGCGGATAAAGGTAAGAAAAAGATGGAAAAAGAAAGGAAAGAAAAAAAAAAAAAGGAAGAAAGTCCGGCAGGAAATAGCACAAGGCCTAAGTCATGATCAGGCCAAAACAAGACTGAGGCAAATCACTAGTACAAGACCGGGCAACCGCCTATGTCATGAGCAAATACAAGACCAGAGAACTCAAATTCCAGGTCTAAAGAGGGGAAGGGAAAGGAAAGCTTGGTTGTTTTAGCCATGAAAACAAAACTAGGCTGGTAAACGATTGAGCGCAAAAGCCCAGTCGCTCGCTAGCTATCCAGTCGCGCAGCGTCTCGGTAGCAGGTAGTCGATTGCTAGCGGATTAGCACCGGGTCAATAGTCTACCAGTAATGAAATCGAAGGCTTCTTCACGGACGAATGCAAAGACAATCAATCAACAGAGACAGAATGAGTTTAAGTGGTGACGTATTGATACAAGCAAGTAGCAAAAAGAAAAAAAAGGCCAGGATAGGGGTGCGCACACTGTCTCCACACGGTGCCAGCTAGCCAAAATACAGTGCGAATACATGGATACCGCAACAGACCAGACGATAAAGTGAGCACTTGATTTTGCTTTTTTTTTTTTTTTTGCTTGGCTTGAAAGTCTTGCCACATGATAATATCTCTTACAGTACAAAGATAGCGTGGCAGCCTCTCGAGCCTGGAGCTGTGCTTTGCTGCCAATCGATATCTCGACAGTCCAAAGCCACGTCATATGGCCTGGAAGCAGGGTGCAATATTTCAAAGCTAGGCCAGCCAGCCAAGCAAGTACAAGAGATTCCCAGGCATGATCGGCCACTTTGCCAAAGACCTGATACCACAGACATGAGCACTGGAATTCGAATTCGAATTCTCAGGCACTTGCATGTTGTGCACTGCTGGATTCGCTGATATCCAAATCCAACCAAGCCTCTCAAACACGTTGTCTCACTGCCATTCCCGCCCTTCCTCTCTTCCCTGCAACCGCTCCGTCTTCAGCCAAACTGCATTATGGCGTCGAATGGGGAAAATAAAAATTAAAGTTGCCCCCCCTTGGCTCCCTACGACAGCAGAACCCGGATTTCGCCAGTAGTTCGAGGGAAGATATCCTTAAATGGGACAGTGTCCTCGCCATACGCCTCTGCTGCGAACAGGGCCTCGTCGGCTAGGAGCACATCCTCCAAGTGCTCAAACTCCTGGCAAAACTTTTCCGCAGCATCTTCGGTGATCTGCCGCGAGATCTTGGAGTCGCGAATAAGCTTAATGTGTTCCATGGCATCAATCAACGCCGACGGCAGGAAGTCGTCTAACGTCTGGCGTGCAAGCTTCAATGCCGTCGGCTCAAAGGGCTTGAGGCGATGCAGGGACTTGACAGATTCTTTGTCCGTGGCGTCCAGCCCTCTTACCGCAAGAAAGATTTCCTCGAGGCCCGACTTTTTCTCGAGAAGAGACAGCTGGCTCTCTAATAATGTGGCCGCATCGCTGTCAACGCCACGTTGCGTTTCCGAGCGCTGCTTCTCTGTGAAGCTAAATGGGCCAAGCGTTGCAAGTACCGCCAAGTTGCAGTTTAACCGGAAAATAGATTTATCTGGACATGGCAAGGACTCGGCCATTTCGCGACACCCACTAACAAACGGCTTCAGGGCTTCTGCAAGTATCGCCTCGAATTCTTTCTCCTTGTCAGATGCTGCATCAATCGAAGAATCGTATGTCTCCATGATGACTCCCAGCTGGTCAAGGGCTTCTTGTAGAAATTCCGGCGGCCCAAGATCATCGGGGGTTTTTTGGAACTCAGTCTGTAGTGTGGCAATGTGGTCTCGAACCAGCGTCATGAATTGTCTCAGAGCCTCCTGCTCTAAATTGACTATCAGTTGAATAAGGGCCGAGTTGGGGCCCAAAACCTTTGAGAACATGGCTCTATAGAAGCCCAGCAGGTTGGCCAGCTTGTAAGCCAGGATTGTATCCTCATTGTTTTGGATAACCTGTTGGATCCGCTGGCGAAGAAGCCGCGATGCGCCGGCTATGTCACGGTCCACCAACTCATTCAGGGCCTTGCGGGCGTCAAAAGGCTCTTCGTTGCCACTTCCATCGTGAACCAGGCTCCAGATTTCGTTTTTGCGGCCGCTTTCCAGGCCCTTGGCAATCTCGTCGCCCTCAGACACAAACAGAACCTCCAGCGCCTCTTTTTCTCCAACAGTGGCAGAGTGTGCCCAGGCCAACATGTCGCCGACGTATCGCAAGGAATCGTGGGCTACAAGCTCTATTGGTTTCGACGCAGACTCTTGCCGTCCAGCAGCGTTGATTCCAGTAAGCGCAGTATAAAATGAGTCTGACAATATGCGTTCTCTAGCATCGGCAAAAAAGTCAAGGCAGTTTTGGAAGAGGGTCGGCCGCTCTGCCAAGACGCGGATAGCTTTACGGATGGCAGGGTGTAGTTGTGGGTTTTCGAGATTGAGCGCCTTGAATTCTCGCTGGAGCCACTTGTACAGCTTTTGGAAGGCCATGTTGACATGCTTGGAAACCTGCTCCATGAGCTCCAAGCCTAGTTTTTGGTTCTCAAACCCAAGCAATGCTTCCGAGTCTTTTTGAATGCCCTTCGCTTTGGCCAAGGTAGCAAAGAACAAGTCGTTGACAGGCTCGGAAGACAAGCTCAACAAGTCAATTTCATCCTGGGTAAGAATGAAATGGTCTCGGATTTTATTCAACAGTTCCCGCTTGGTCTCAATATTCTGCCGCTTTTCAATCAGCGCCTTAGACTCGTCCATCAATTGGGCCGTTTGGCCATGGGCGCCCTGAACTTCGTGTTTTATATCAGCGTAATTTTTGTTTAGTCTTTTCAGAGTTGTTCCAATACGTCGGAGTTGCTATGAAAACGTCAGAGATGCCGCGCTACTAACTACAGTTTGAATAGAAGAAAAAACACAACAGGCAAATACGCCTAGCTACTTACCTCAGCCACACGGCCGAAATCATTCACAATGACAGAATTGCTATCAATGATTTCCATTTGCAGATTTAGCCGCAGCTCTCTACGAGTCTTGGGCGTGTTCTTGATGCCCCGGGCGTCTAAAAGAGCCAAAGCGTCTCTGAATTCGCTGTCGGCAAACGACGTTGAGAGGACACTTGTAACTTTAGAGGTGAGAGGGTTTGTGGCTCCTCGTGGACTGCTCGCGGAGGATGGAGCAGGCGAAAGGCTGTCATCTCCGCCAGCCCGGGAATTTCCAGAAATGACGGAAAGCTTTGGTTGGACGTCCATGTTTTTGCAATGACAGGTGGTCAACGCTGGTTGTGGATGGGCTGATGTTGTTGAACTAGCCAGGCATTGTTTGTCGATACCCGGCCTGGACCAAGGGTCTGTAATATGTCTGGGTTACTTAGGGTTGTGTGTGCTATTTTACGTCTAAAAGCGGAAAAGACAACGAATGAGCTGGCGGCGCATGGCAGCAAGTGGAAATACAGCGATACACACTAGACACTAGGGTTATACGACGGTAGGGTTGCGAAGCAGGCATGGCAGCCTGTAGCCATTATGTCATAATATCTCTCATAGTATGTGCAGCATACGCACAGGCACCAAGCCGAGCTAGAAAGCTTCATCCACCTGCTCTATGCATTGATACAAGCTGCGATATTGCTTGTTGCATGTGACAGTATACTGCGGAAGTTGTTGCTTCCAGACTGTTTGAACTTCTTTTTGTTTGCTATGCTCCTCCTGGCTGGATAATCATATAATGTATTGTACCTCTGTCGTTTTTTTCTTCTGTCTCCTCTGGCCCCGTGCCCTGCACGGAGCTAGTAGCCAGTTAAATCCACGCACCCTCGCCCTCGTGATCAGCTACACATATGCATAGCATTGCGTTGCTGTGCAGTACCAACAAGCAACCAAGCTAACTGTTATATCTACTGAACTTGCATAGCTACGCTGATTTTGCGGCCGACCATCTGTCGATACCCACCCCCCCAAGCTTCCTTGTCTGTTTGTACAAATCGGCATAACCCCCCCTCGGCTGTCCGACCGACTCCTCACTCAATCGGCTAACGAGCTGCCGTGTCTACACGTAGACGCGCAGCTCATGTGTGTTTTCGACCATGGACTCTCAGCATATCTCCTTTCTTCCGGGCGATGCTGCTCGTGTCAACCAGTCCTTTTATGAACGACTCCGCAACCCGGAAACAGACGCCACCGGCTTGCAGAATCTCGACAATCAATCATTTGATGGGGCACTCGACGACGGAAATGCAACCTTTGATCAGCTTTCTCTTATGGAGGAAAACAGACCTCTCAACCGAAGAAGGAATATGCGCAGCACAGGACGGAGCGATGAATACGACGACAGTAATGACGTTCCAGAATCACTCTTGGTTGAGGTTCAACATGTCTCCCCCATCAAGGTTGGCCAATCCCCACCCCTCAACTCAAAAAAAGGCAAACAACAGCCAGTTCGCGATAGGTCTCTCGGCTCCATAGAATCACAAACATCCAATCCTCCGGCTCATATCGCTGGGACCTCGTCTGTCTTTGCCCCTGTTCCTGCCATGGCAGCACCGCGCTCTGTACACCATACGCTAGGCTCGGTCATGTCGAACCCAAGGGAAAAGGCCCTTTGGAAATGGGTAAATGTCACAAATCTCGACAGCTTCATGGGCGAGGTTTATGATTACTTTGATGGCAACGGTATATGGTGCATTTTGGTCGATAAAGCTTTGCATATTGTGTAAGATCACCGCCGATGCTGCCTTTCTTCCCCTCGCCCCTCTCCCCCCTATTGCTCGCAATCGTTAACCCGAAACAAACAGAGAAACTGCTTTCATTGCCGTATTCCTCACGTTTCTCACCCAATGCGTGGCCTATTCTAAAATACCACAGAGTACTTCTCTCGGCGAGGTCATTGTCCCCAAGTGCACCCAAAGGTGGTCTGGCTTGTGGAACCTTGGCATTTGGCTGTACAGCTTCTACTTTATCTGGAAGTGCGTCCAGTTCTTTACCGACACACGGCGACTGTTGGAAATTCGCAATTTTTACATCCACTTGCTCTGTATCCCGGAGGAAGACATGCAGACCATTTCATGGCAGGATGTCGTAGCTCGCATAATGGCTCTGCGTGATGCCAACCCCTCTACGGCCTTGAACTTGCCGCCAGGCCCTGCTCAATTTATAGGCGGCCAGTCAAAAGAACGCCTTGACGCGCATGATATTGCCAACCGTCTTATGCGCAGAGACAATTATTTCATTGCAATGATCAACAAAGATATCCTCGATGTTTCATTCACTGTGCCCTTCCTGGGCCGCAAGCAGGTTCTGTCGCGCACGCTTGAGTGGTATCTCTACTATTGCATCATTGACTTCGTATTTGACTATCGAGGCCAGGTCCACCCCGATTTCCTCAAGGCCGAGTCGCGAGCGATTCTAAGCGAGAAGCTGAGACAGCGCTTTGTTTTCGCAGCTGCTATCAACCTGATCTTGTCGCCTTTCATGCTGGCATACGCAATCATAGTGCACTTTTTCACGTACTACAATGTAAGTCTAAGATGCTCTGCTTCAATCTCATTCACGCAGCATGGTTCATAGGGCTGATGTTGTGTAGGAATACCAAAGAGACCCTTCTAAAGCTAGTGCTCGCCGATACACCCCTTTGGCCGAGTGGAGATTACGCGAGTTCAACGAGCTGCCGCACATTTTCGAAGACAGGCTGAAAATGTCATATCCTTTCGCGACACGCTATCTAGACCAATTCCCCAAGAAACTATCAGACCGCGTGTTTCGCACAATTTCGTTCATATCAGGATCGCTCCTGGCAGTCTTGGCCATTGCCACTCTGCTGGATGAGAAAATGTTTCTTGGATTTGAAATCACACACGAACGGACTGTTCTCTTTTATCTGGGCGTTCTCGGTGTCATCTGGAAGGGATCGCGTGACTCTATCCAAGAGGAAACTCTGGTGTTTGACCCCGAGTATGCAATGACAAACGTCATTGAATACACTCGCTACATGCCTGACTCATGGGAAACGCGGCTGCACAGCTTTGAGGTGAAGCAGGAGTTTGCGGATATGTACAAGATGAAGCTGGTCGTTTTTCTCGAAGAACTGATTGGAATCATTACAGCGCCTTTGGTTCTTTGGACGTCGATGCCCAAGTGTAGCGACCAGATCATTGACTTTTTCCGGGAGTTTACGATCCATGTAGATGGACTCGGATATGTGTGCTCGTTTGCAGTCTTTGATTTTAAAAAGGGAGTTGGCCAGGGCACAAAGACGCAAGCCCCCGCTGATGATGTCCGAGGGGGGTATTACACGGCCAAGCATGGGAAAATGGCCGCGTCCTATTATGGGTTTCTGGACAACTACGTCATTAACCCCAAGACGGGCATTCCGGGTCATCTTCCGCTGAGCCAGAGGCCTCAGTATCATGAAGACGAGGGAAGAGAATCGGTGTTTGGGGCGGCAGACAGCGTGCTGCCTCAGCGGATGGGGAGGGATGGGAAGGAAAACGCGAGCCGTAGCCGCGGGCCGAACCCGCGCCACCAAGCTGGACGGGCTCCTCGGGTTGCTTTTGGCATGCAAGACCAGTTATCACCTCTTGGGTCACTGCTTTTGGACCCGCGTCATCAGCCGTCAGCTTCTGTATTTGCGGGCAGTCGCAGCATGCACCGCGCAGGGGCTCGGCCTGCAAGAAATGCGGGATTTGGTCGTGGCATCATGGAAGAGTCATCTGAAGGCCGATGCATGGAAGACGGGTCGAGTGGCGGCCTGGGGGAGTCTGTTTGGCAAACCTCGGTGGGCAGAGCCAATGCCCAGGACAAGAGCACCGGCAATGAGCCTGGCGGTGAGGATCCGGGCGTGCTGGGGCTGATTCGCCAGCTAAAGCAAACACGGCGGAACCATAAGGCGGGTGCAAATGGAACTGCTTTGTAGCCAAGTGGCCAACAGCGGTCGTTTGGGTTGTTTGCCCTGCGGGACAATGTAATTTAACGATGGCGGTTAGGCCAGTGTTTTTGTTTAATCATGTAATAATAATACTGGGAGGTATTCCAGACTAAGAGTGCGGTGGATGGTGTGTGGTGTGTGGTGTGTGGCGTGTGGTGTGTCTGACTGCTTCATTTCTCTTATCCCCTCTGTTCTCTTTTCTTGTCTTGTCTTTCCTCCCCTCCCCTTTCCTCATTTCCATTCTCTTCATTTTTCTTTCGTCATTTTTGCCTGTGTCTTATAGTGCGCAGCGCCAAATCCCTTCACCGGAGCCCCGCAGCCCGGGGAAAAAGGAGGAAAAATTCTGATAATGCCGCCTGTTATGACGAGGGGAACGCCCCACATCCACTCCAAACTGGCTGACTTCCTTCGAGCAGATTGATAAGCCAGAAACGGGGGCTGAGCACTGAGAGACAAGTTGCGCGCCAAAGCTTCAGGGCCTGTACCGGCAAAGAAAGCCAGAGCCACTAGAGGGTTACACCACTGAGCCGAGTTGTGACTATAGTGGCCGACTAAGACCCGCCAAGATATCTCCGACTCTGCACAGTAATTTGAAGGAGATTGGGGTTTTGAGCGCACCTGTATCAGGTCCCAGCCTACATCACCGGGGTCAGACCGCGTTGGCTTTATGTGTGTGATGATGATTCTGAAGAATAAAATGATCTGTCCAGGCATGGGCTCGCTACACATGCTGGCCAGTGTGGCGGGGTCATCGCTCTGGGTTGTTTGATTAATCAACCCGCCACTCACATCTCGCATCGCGCATTTCGGATCTCGCATTCACATTCACATTGACACTCACATGTCTTTTTCTTTTTTCTTTTTGCCTCCTCAGCTTCTCGGCCACAAGAAGCGAGCGAGCTGTAAAAATAAAAGGGAAGAAGAAGGCTTGGGTGCACTGTCGTCGGTAATCGTAATCTGTAATCTACCGTAATCTACAGTGGTGACCCCACCTAAGCTAAGGTGGAGAGAAGGCTGTAAAATCTGCTACTGACAAGTAAAAGGAAAAAAAAAAAAAAAGCGCCGATGCGGCTGGTCTTGTTTATTTTTGAACCAAAATTCAAATTTCTTTGCAATTTGCTTCCAACACTTCCACCGAACCTGGACTTGCCATCGCCAAATATCCGATCGGCCTCTTTGATTATCTACGACTAGCCAGCCCTCTCAACCTCCTGCACATCCCCAAGTAACATATCTGGCCTTTGTTTCGCTGGCTTCTTTTCCTCCTTTCCTTCTTTTCGTCTGTCTCCCTTTTCCTCTAGTCTCCTGCCCCCCCCCCCCCCCGACTCTTAGCAACCAAGTAGTAGCCTCGCCTCGCCTTTCTCGTTGTCGACTTCGCAGCCACAGCCCAGTCGATTGCCCCCATCCCTTTTCACAACTCACCGCCCAACACTTGCGATCATTGCTTCTCCAGAGTCGCGCCCTGTGAAGCTGACAACTCTTGTGACGTCCGCTTCTTCGAAATAGCCCACCCTTATCACCTATACAGCACTCCCCGACGACAACCTGGCGGCCCTACAGGAAAAGACTTCCGGCCAAGTGTCGGAAGCCGTGGCTAAAATGTCACAATCAGATGCTCTCAAGCATCTCGAAGAAGAGGAATACGAGTATGTGCTAGGTTTTCCTCTCTGCACAAGGCAATTCCTTTTCGTGGACTTGGTCCTTGGCTGCCATGGCACGCCACCAAACATAACTGTCGTTTCTTAACAACCAGTTCCGTCTGGGCAGTCCAAGAACAGGAAAGCATATATTGCCGTGCAAATTTCATTCTAACGTGTCTTGGCTTTCTCTTCTCCAGCTACGAGGCTTTGCCGCCCAATTTCTCCCTAGGCCAGAACATGCTCGCGGGTGCATTTGCTGGTATTGCGGTACGACGTCCAACTCAAACTCGATA
>NETT01000450.1:3012-19846 GCA_003449175.1 Ceratocystis smalleyi
TGCCAAGTAGCGTTTGCTTGACAAAGCAGCTAAGCGCTTATAGAAGAAAAGCCTATGTGCACTGCTTCAGATTTGGTGATGTCCCTGATCAAACCAATATTGCCGACAAGTCTACACGTACCAAGCCTTTTGGATAGCAATGCCAGCTCCAAGCTAATCAGGACATCTAGTTGAACATATCACTAGTCATAACTATCCACTATCAACTAAACTTGCGTTCCAGCTCTGGTAACATGCTGTCTAGTATACCATATAGTTTGTCATGCAATTCGAGGTTTTTTCGAATGCCATTGAATCGAGTTTGATTATAGTCCTGAAGCCCTTTCAGTCAAAGCATTCCTATACTTGCCTGTATTATTAGCACTCAGTATATGCTACAATTCAAACATATAATTCGAGCAAGCAGGAGACCCTGTTACCTGAATAGACATATCTGTCGCCATAACTACATGTCCCGATTACCTGGTCCTTCCGAGTAACGAGTCAGCAAATGTAGATGCTCAATCTTAGCATTAATCATATAATGCTTAATACCAGGTTAAACATAAGTATCTTCGTGTAATCTATCTCTGGGGTCTTCGAATTATAGCATCTCAGTCCTGGAATGGACGGGAATCCCGACCAGGCGGACAGTGATCAATCTTTTATGACACTGGAGTAACTTTCGTACATATAAATGTTGCTTGTGTCCTCTGGAGAGAAACCTGTCTTGGTTGTATTCCATCTCAAAATCACTTTCTTCTTTACATACTACACTCTACCTCTACAAACAACCTTCACTTCCATCATCTCTACTGTCAACCGATAGTCCACAGCAAACAGCCATGCATCCCTGGACCATTTCTGCACTTCTCGCGATCGCCAGCAATGCCGTGGTGGCAATTCCCAAACCAATGGATTACNTGGCGCTACGCGAGTTTCATTGGTTTTGGAATAACGTTTCGGAGTTAGTTTCTTTTGGTTTCTTGTCTTGGATGGATTCTCTTGAATTTGTAGGGTTTTGGCTTTCTTTTAGCAATGTTTTGGCAAGCATGGGAAGAATGCGATGTTCTCAGCAAACCATAAGTAAGCGCCTAGTTCGCCCTTTGGTTTCTCAGTTTCCTTGGTCTTTCTTCCTCATGCTTGCAACTCGTTAATACACTGTCCTGATTCAATCTACACCATCTTCTTTGTCTACTTTGCCTTTGTACTTTTGGGCGACCTCTCTCTTCTGTTTGTTCCCACCGTTTTCCTCTTGTTCTCTCACGTCCCTTTTGCCTTCCGCCCGAGTCATACCAGTCTCGAGTGAACACTGCTACTTTATCCAATCTGACGAAGATTGGGCTGACAACTACGAGACGAAAGAAGAGTCTTTGCAAGAATACACCGATTCAGAATGGTCTGACGAGGAGGAGGAGGAGGAGGAGCCAAAAACGGAATTCAGCTTTTGGCCTCAGGAGGAGGAGGAGCCCGAAGACGATGGCTTTAGATTTTGGCCTCAGAGCCCGTGAGAGTAGCAGCTGTATTCTTTCTGTTATGGTCAGATATTGGCTACCAATATCAGACAATCTATGCATTAAGCACACTTTGCGCCTTTTTATATAGTTACCTGTAAAAAGGACTTTTAATAGAAGCACCACAACTATTCATTCAACCTAACTTGACTTGTATCCTCTTCCTTGAATGTACAGATGGCTACCTGGCATGCTATCGCACTATAAACAGATGTGACTCTACAACTTGCCCCGATCATGATTTCTTGCGGTCCGTGAAGCCCTAAGCGCCAAAGTGTCTGTGTCCTCTAGATACGTCTAGAGTATTCTTTCTTCACCTCCTTTGGAAATCACAGGACATGGTAGCAACTATGCATATTTGGGTGTATATTTCACTTGGTGAAACAGCTTTGCTGAATATTTCCAGAAGGTGTTCACGAATTACTTGGCAGTGCTTGATTTTCAAGATACATGGATAAGCATAGTTTCTGCTCGGTAGTATCATGAGCAGTGCATTGACCTGAGCCACTAAAATACCGGCTTATATATTACATAACAACCTGGATAACTATATACTACCTTGGCTAAATATATACATCTCCAATGGCTTTCAGCTTTATAGTCTTTGAGACTTTGACAGCTTTTGAATATAGGTCTGCCGCGTCAAGGTCTTAGCTGGGTGTGTTCAAGACTGCATGGGGCACTCCTCAAGCTGTATGACACATTCTCGCGGTTTAAATTGTCCCGGCGGGTAATCCTGTAATGACAAAACTAGCACTAAGAAAAAGGCCGGAGTTAAAGCTACTTCAAGAACCACAACAAAAGTTATGTATCTTACAGGATTCTAGCGTAGCCTATCTCTTTTCTTTAAACGTCGACGATCTTTCAAGCATCATGGTCTCCTTTCTTAATGCTCCGACTTCTCATTCGTGATCTCGAGGTACTAAGACAGCAGAAGCCTCCATTTATCCTTCTTGTTTCTCCTCAGTCTGGTTTAACATATATCACCAAGATTCCCTAATCACACAATTATCGTGCTGATACACAGTTTCTGTATATACTGCAGACCAAATGTCTTGCTCGATGTTCCCACAGATATGTAAGACCTAATCAATTAGATTACATCTTACAAAACATGCCCATAGACACTGCACCAAAAGTTCTCACTCAATTGAGTAATTTAGATGGTTTATTTCCTTTCCATCTCTCTTTTGAATGTTTGAATATCTCTCCACCTGTTTACATGACCATCTTTAAATCAACCTAGTAACCAGCGTTGGGCCCCTATGCATTCAAATCCTACCCCCTAGTCTACATACATAAGTATTGCGTACCCTCAAAGGTCTCAGCATCTTACATATTCCTGAAACTATAATAGGTAGCAACAAATAGAGTCTTTTCCTCCAATGCCAAGATTATCTTACCGAGTTTTAGTCGTCTCACGAGTATAGCACCTATAGATATAGAAAATTGTATTAAAATAACATGGTATTATTTCTATAAAATGACGGTTCATGACCTTTTTAATATCTTAACAGTGGGTTTATCGAACCTGCTACTACTGTCGGGGCTTAAGAAAAGATGTAAGCTCCCTGGGCTAAGCTGTTTGTATCCCCTAAGCCCATATCTCCAAAGTAATGGGATTGTTGAAGACTGCTAGCCGTAGTATATAGTCTAATAGTACGAAGAAAGGACATCTGGTAGTAGTACTCTTAAGCACGGTATACAAAGCTTTGGTCTTACACAATCATGTCTCCCTATACACTATAGTTGAGACACTAGTAGCAACAGTCAGCAGCAGATACATCTGTAGGTCTTATGATAATAGCCAATAATCTCACATCAGGACATAAAGCTTAGGACTTCGATGTGCGATGTCAACAATAACATATTGCTAGTAATCTGAGTCGCTTCAGTGTTACCGGATTGTTCCCGGTCAAACGCTCTCGCCAGTAATTTCAAGTATGATAAGAAGGGTTGATATCACTACACCCTGTCAGAACATGACTAAGCAACCGTGACCGTAAATCCCCAACATAAATTCTGATGTGGAAATTCTAACCCCACCCGGAACAACATCGGGTAAACACTCGATATTTGCAAGCTGATGCACATCTTGAAGGTGACAAACTTAACATAGCAAATGTGGCAAATCGCACATACCGTGAGCGATGCAAAATCCAAGTGTGTTGTCTCTGGAAAACGATGTCGGACGGTGGATAGATGTGGCCATGAATATCGTCAAGGATCTGGAGGAATGGACAAAGAAGTATGCCGCTCAGTGTGCCCCAAAGATATGTCAAGGCCATGCCGACATTGACGATGTGGTGGCCAACATCAGCGCAAGGCACGATCTAGGAGGAGACGCGATGGGCGCCAGCCCGGCATTCGTCTCAGTTCCGACAAGTAGTCCTAGAACCCAAAATGAACCACTGTGCGTTTTATAAGGGCAGATACCATTCAAACAAAGACCATCCTTGGATGAGGGAAACCCGATTCAAGTCCTATAGGGTCGACAAGAAACGCATGCCGTACACAAAGCAGCATGTCAGGATTCTGGGACGTCCACTCGCGTCGGAACTCGAGAAGAATCAGGCGACCGGGGGCTTCTTGATAGATTCACAGATGGGAAAGGATAAAACCCCCAGATTGGCTTAAAAAGCTGATGACGACGATGATTTGGAAAAGCAAAGGCAAAGAAGGGATATGCTGCTGTACATCATTTGAGAGCTTTACTGATATTGAATAGCCGCCACAGCTGCTCACAATGATACCATTTTGGCTCATAGATGGTCATGCAACCAGGCTCGGAGATAGTCAAGAACTCAGGACTAAGAAGGAAGTGGGAAGAAGCTGTACAAATTACTCAAATGAATGAGAAGCTTTTATAGTCGCTTACCAGAGCTGATTCTGTAGGTATGTTTGTGGCACTTGAGCATGTCTCGGGTTAGTTGACATTGTTTTTGTGGTTAAGCTTGGAGGTGATTAGATATCACACATTGAAAAGGAGAGTGAAGAAACCCAATCTCAAGTATCATGGGGGTAAAGGCCCTTATCTTTATCATGGCAGGCTTGTAGGGGGTGATCCGCACTATTCTCCATACCGACGATCAGGCGCAGTCGTTACGCCCAGTCTTGACTACTTCTCAGCTTTTTGAAGACCTATTTGCTTGTTTAGGTGGACTATTGGGGTCAGCTGGTAAGATCTGAGGAGGCTCCAGATCAATTGGCTTGGTGTGTTAGCCGTGGCTTAGAAAGAATATAGATGCTTGTGATGCACTGCTTGGCAATGCATTGAGAGTGAATTCAACTATTGGAAGGGCTTTCAGCCATTGTCAGCCCTGAGCGCTGTGCTTGAAAGGTTTGGACGTGAGTTTGGCATTCATTCTGTCCACATCTTCATTGGTTACTGGATGGTATCATGTTGCTGACTTCCTTTCTGCTGCTGGTTCTGTGGAGGTTCTCTTATATGCCGCATTGAAAAAGTCATGGCCTGACATTCATGGTACCTACAGTGGTTGTGAAACAAAGCATCTGCTATATCCTCTACCTCAAATGCTTTTATCAACAAGAGAGGCACACCTTTGATATGAAGTCAACAACAGTGAGTATAGGGGTATAGCCCTCTTCCCCCTTCTTTTTTAATGGGTGTAGCCTAGTGACATCGATAGCGACGTCTTGCCCAGGTCGGTCTGGAACTGAGAGGAGCTTCAACAAGCCCTGTTTGCTAATACATTGGGAATTTGTCCTTCCACAAACTTGGTAGTTTCTTAAAGATCATGACACATCAAGGAATCATAGATGTTTGGCATCAGTGGTGTTTTGAAGGCCTCTGGATCTAGGTCCCAAAATTGACCTCAGTACATGACTCGAGACTCATTGTCCAAGTTGCAATCACTTGCACCAACACAAGGCCTATAACCAAGCTCTTCTGGCCACTGACTTGCTTGAGATTGTTATCCTGCTTCATGGTCTTGAGCCATGCATTTTTCCATGGGGTCTGGCAGAACACCTGGGCTACATATCCTCTTGTGTCGTAAGTTTCCCATATGCTTGCTGTATACTCGAGGCTTCTTCTCTGATATTGGTTCGTAGTTGTATGATGTACTGCTTACATCTTGAAAATGGCTACCCTCATGATTTCAAGGTAGGCCGTCTCAGGATAAGGCATCAGGTAGAAGTGACAGTTTGCTAGGGCGATTAGGGATGTAACAGTTTTACTCACTCAACGACAGATACGAGTGAGCCTGGCGCCCTGACAGGTGTTGGAGCTTTGTTGAATGCAGAAAACTTCCATGATCAGACACCACTTCGAAAGGGTTTTGAGAACTTCTAGTTCACTTCGCCGTTCATCAGGTACATGGATGATTGCAAGCAATTCCTGGTCATGGATGGGGCTGTTGTATCCTGCTGCGGTGAGTTTCCAGCTCGCATAGGCACAGGGTCACTTTGGACCATCAGGCTATTTGTAATAGAACTGCACATAACGTATCCTAGAGCATCTAGTCCATCTATTTCAGCTCCGCAATTCATATGCTTGAGAATGCTTATAGCCAAGAAATAGATCATCTAATGAGATGCCCTATAACACACATTTGCAAGACTTCGTTTTTTATAACATTGTACATGGCACTNGCAGTCCATCAGTCCATAGAGACCGGGGTCCGTCACACCATAAGTGCATAAGGAGTGGATTGGCTATGTTCTGGAGTGCATGTCTTTTAGCTCCTCAAGTGCAGCAAGCAATAGTGCATAGGAACTGTCAGTTGCGCCACTACTGTTGATCTTTGTTCACTGTCAGCACGAGTGTAGGGATAGATAGACGTTGGCTGTTTTAGGACATACTTGGATGAGCTTCCCTTGTCTCTGGTGATACTCGATTGTTAGGGCTGCGCCTGTATGTGTCAGGACTATGCCCATTGGTCTACGTGAGACCCCACCGCACAGATGCAGCCTATAAAGAGCCCTTCTACTCCCAGTACAGTTTAGCTAGTTACTTCCCTTTCTTCCTTAATGCATGTTCTTTGACTATTCCGAACTGGTTACAATGAAGATCTTGTACACCAAACCGTGACACCACTTCGAAAGGGTTTTGAGAACTTTTAGTTCACTTCGCCGTTCATCAGGTACATGGATGATTGCAAGCAATTCCTGGTCATGGATGGGGCTGTTGTATCCTGCTGCGGTGAGTTTCCAGCTCGCATAGGCACAGGGTCACTTTGGACCATCAGGCTATTTGTAATAGAACTGCACATAACGTATCCTAGAGCATCTAGTCCATCTATTTCAGCTCCGCAATTCATATGCTTGAGAATGCTTATAGCCAAGAAATAGATCATCTAATGAGATGCCCTATAACACACATTTGCAAGACTTCGTTTTTTATAACATTGTACATGGCACTTAAGACCACTGTGGTAAGTAAGACTAGCAAGTCTACCTTGGGGGAGCGAGACTCACTTGTCTGACCCTTGAAAGTGTCACTTGGAAGCTCGATGTGCAACAGTGGGCTACGGAAGAGGACATTAAACTCTTGACCATTAGGGCCTTAGACCGTAATAAGTAGTTGTGGCCGATGTATTTTTGATACCATGATATATTGCATGGGAGTCAAGACATTTGGGGCAGGGTATAGAGAAGAGTTTGCATGATTTTAGTACAACCTGTATCTGAATAGTGTAAGACAAGTGTGATACATACTTATTGTACACATTATGTGATGTTTGCTATCAATGGTTGGCTATAAGAATAGGGATGCACCTGGTATCGTCGTGGGCCTTGCATGATGAAGCCATCATTGAGAGCCCTCCACTCACAGGCTCAGTCCTAACAGTCAAAAGCATTGAAGCTATCAAGTAGGTAGGAAAATGGGGAGGCAAGTAGTAGGATATGCCATCAGTGTTTATGGGATGAAGCAATGTAATGTTATTGGTATGTAGGTAGAACAGGTAGACAGTCATGAGATCTGCAAAGAGATGTCTTCCAAGCCTAGCTATCAACGAAGGGAAGGGCAGGCAGAAGATGGGGACACTGTTCTAGTGGCAACATCAAGGATGTAAAAGCAGGAGTCTGACACACTAGATATCTATGCAAGCAGCCATAATCAGCAGTAATTAAGGCATAAGAAATAGAGCAGTGAGATGGGGTTGGTCAGGCTGTGGTAACAGGGGTCAGGGCGGTGAAATGGGACTGGGTGTAGTTGGAGTCTGTGACACCAGCCTCCATACCTAGGTTGCACGGCTTTCTAGTCGTTGCAAACTTTTATCACTGCTTTGTCTGGGATTCCTCAGAACTAGCTATAGAATCCTTACGAGTCCGCAACATCGTCTATTCAAGACTCAAGAATATCTTTATGCCACGCCCCTTGGATAAGCTTCACTAGTTCGCACTGCAAAATAAGTTCACTAAGCCAACCAGTCCACATGTAGACGGGATCAATAACATTCTCGTCATTCCCTAATCGTTCCATATCAGTCTGGTCTACTGAATCCAGGGCAGCCCATTACGATGTCAAGTGGCTCCTGATCCTGAGCCACTACCAATAGCATGTGAACAACCAACAGAAGATATACTTGAATGTGAGTACTCAGTAGATAAGGTACTATAGAAATGAAGATACATCAAATATACTCAAATACTGGTGAAGGGGCCTGGTTACATAAAACTAATCTAGGGGCCAGTAAAACACCTGCACAGCACAGTAGCACTTAATGAATATGAGCACAACAGAGACTGTGCCCCGACAACTTGAAGGGGAAGAAGGGGCCAATTGTAGTAATCTGTAGATCATGTGTAGCTCAGGGTCTACCCTGACCTAAGTACCTTCTAATGTTTGAACAAATCTGAAGAAGAATTCCTCGCCATACTCATCGTTATGGCACATTCATTTCAGTGCACGTTAAATACATTCAAGTAAAATAAAATCAACAAAATCCGAAATACTACAATTTCTGAGAGTACAGCTTGATTGCGTCTATAAACCAGGGTCTCAGTCGAAATGCAATAGTACCCACAAGGGTCTTGATCACCTTAGGGTTACAAAGTTCTGTCATCTTCAAGTCTGGATCTAGTTATACAATGCTCTTGGTTCTCCGTGACAGGCTTGGAAATCAACAGCCAAGAGGGGAGGAAGGATTAAACACAAAAAAGGAAGAGAACATAGGCTGATATCAAGGTCACTAAGCTGGTACTGAATTTACACAGCACTTTTGGACTACGGGGATGAATGACTTGTGTTACACACTGTCTACAAAAGGTTCTAATGAACTGAATAGGTATTTATATCAGGAGCTTAGGTTTGCCTTTCCATTTGCATTTGCACAGTTTCTGCCTTGTAGGATCATTAGCCACCCTTCAGGCTCAGGCTGTACCGGGGTGCAACCCTAATTAAGGGCACCAGGCTTGCACTCTCGACTCAGGGCCACCTGGAAGTTTCGCCAGTCAGCCTCGAGTTGCACCTCATGCCCTGGTCCTTTCGTTCGATAGTCCATTCAACCCTAACCAGACAGACCGACCTATTCATCTCCGCCAGCCCATTCCATGTATCTATCGGAATTCTCAAATCGGAGCTCAAAGCCTTCTCTGGCAAGTCGCTTCTTCATAACCAATCCAACCGCTCCCTCTTCATCCTTGTTCAGCTTGGCTTTGGCCCAATCGCGGTCCGACTCGTTCGCGCCTCGCAACCTAGCCAGGCCAAAGTCAATCATGAACACCCTGTAGCCGCCACTACTGTCGCGCCGAATGATAAAGTTGTCGGGTCGAACATCCATGTTAAGGATGTTGTGGTCACCGACCATCTGGACGATGGTGACTGCCTGATCGACGATGCCTTGCCATTCAGAGTTGGGCGTGTGATCTTGCACCTTCGACAGGGAGAAACCATCAATATACTGCAGTAAAATCCCCTTAACGCAGAACTCTTCTGTAGTGCCAATGTGGCTGGTGTCCGTGTTCGCGAGTGAGAGGTCGAGTTGGACGCGTGCTAAGAGGCGGGGAACCAGATCTCCTTGGATGTCCTGAAGGGCATCATACACGGTAGTTTCAGCGTCGAAGAGTTTCTGAGCGAGGTCAGCCAGGAACGTTTCGTATTGGCCATCGTCCCAAGTCTCCTCAGTGTCGTCTTCAAAATTGGGGATGGTATGGAGATCGTGGAGAAATTTGCGTGCTGCGCCTATCCGGACAGCGTTGATATACTCATTTTCGGCATCCTTTGTCCACGGGTCGATTCCATAGTCGCGCCGCAGTTGCTCTGAGAAGCGCCTGTCGTAAAGCTTTAGAAACACCGGATTGCTGCCATAACTTTCGCCCAGGTCTACGATCATGCAGCAAGAAAGCGTGCGGGGTTTCAGGAGCTGCTTGATTTGT
Source organism: Ceratocystis smalleyi (assembly GCA_003449175.1). Classification (NCBI taxonomy): domain Eukaryota; kingdom Fungi; phylum Ascomycota; class Sordariomycetes; order Microascales; family Ceratocystidaceae; genus Ceratocystis; species Ceratocystis smalleyi. Next base: position 12,849 of record NETT01000450.1, read on the forward strand.
GCATGGACTATTGGAGCCGAGAGTGTTTCGCTGGGACCAGGAACAACGCTCAAGTTCAAAACTTGACCAACTTGATAATCCTCAAACACAGAGCAGGATGCCATTTCTCTCGACAAAATAGAGTGGACGGATCAAGGTATGTAGAATTCTTGCCGTTGTAGAGGCGAAGGCATACGGGTGAAATTAAGAGCGCGGGTGCCTATGGCCAGCGAGCATAGATATGGACGACAGTGGCTGAGGCACTGTGGGTGGGCGTGGTTTAGCTGGCACGAAGTGGACCTCTCGCGGTTGCTACTTATTAATAGATGGCAGCTTCTCGATGGCTAAATGGGCCTGAGGGAATTCACTAAACTAGTAGTGCTAGGCAATGGGCCACGACCACATGGGAGCCAAACGATGCAAGCTGTAAAATTGGTCTATAAATCTGTGTTCACAAGCCGATGAAAAGTTTTGGTTACTCATCGTTGCACATCTTAGATAATACTATTGTCCTGTCAATTTATATGAGCCTCCGGGAAGTGTGCTTAGCACATGCTGTGGAGATTACGGGTCCACTCAGAATAACATCAGGTGAATATATGATGTACAACGTTGTGCTGACAATAGAGCTCAGCCCTTAATTGACTCAAAGGAAAAAAAGACATGTCAAAATACCACAAATGTATCCCCACATAAGGGGTAGCTATGTAGTCATTGTATCATCAGAAGCAGGGCATTGCAACCTTATGATGGCTTGTGGTAAAGCGGACTTCCGCGAGGTTCGGACAAATTGACAAGCCAATATTATTATCTACGATATAAAAAGAGGAGCAGCCAAAACTTTTCATCAACGTTTGATAATAAGTTGGTTCATGGACCAGTTTTACAGCAGGACTCGTTGAGGCATGTGACCAAGAAAGCAAGAGCCCCACCTCAATTGTAGAAAATTTATCCTGCCCTTGATCGGTGCATTCTCGGGCAAGCTCATGGTACGAATATGCCATGTACCTTAGATAACAGAAGAAAAGAAACATGTAAAGTGTGCAATAAAATATACGTGCTTCAATCCGTACTTCGTAATTGGACAATTAGTATTGAGCTGTTCTTTTATAGTAACCCTGCTCCTTTTCTTGAAACCCAGCACAAAGCGTAGCTGAGTAGGCTCCACACCTCCCCCATTGTCAACCAATAGACTCCAGTATATTCTGGGAATCAGGCCATGAAGGAAGTAGCCGCGATCCCACCGTGAGCGATAAACTCTAAAATTAGTACCAACAATTCAATCGATTTAAAGACTCCGGTGGACTTCGGCATAGAATGCGACTTGGGGTGCGGGAAGCTCACTGCTGGTTATTCTCGGTTTCGTGAAGGAGACGGGTGTGCGACCTTAGCCAACGATGCCACCCGTCCAATCAAGTCTTGGGCTACCATGGCCATAGATATGCAACTGTGGAAAGGCAGCCAAGCGCTCTGTGTTGGGGTTTGTAAAGCAAGAACAGAATGCCGCCATAAAATAACAGTGCCGACAGCCCCATAGCAGACGGCATGTTCGTGCCCATGCAGGAATTTCAATGGCATCTGCTAATGATATAATGCGGCCTTGTTTCCTTCAACTTTACTGATTTCACAGAAGCTCAGATAGCCTTGTTCCGATAACAAACATATACATCAGCGAACTCAGTGTCCCGTCGCTTCACTTTCCGTTGTCTACTCCATTTCCATATTATCTCGTTCAATCTTCACCATGGTTAGTTCCCGCCACCTCCCCCAGTCTACGCCGTGTGGATGGCCTATCCCGAAGAGTTATTACACATTTGTCTCGCGCTCAGCACTGCCTACCAGCAGTCGATGGTTGGAACCGGAGCTAACTCACTTAAGTAGGGTGGCAACAGGCTGACCGTTTCCAACTATGTCAACAGTCTTGACGCCAACAGTATGACAGGAAACTGGGTGCCTGTTGGGCAGTGGCGCGATGTACACGGCGACTGCAAGTCCAGCACACGTGGAAAATGGGTGATGAAAACCATACAGACGTCCTTGGGAGAATACAAGGTCAAGATTCTAGAGAAAGGGAATGAGATTTATGTGAAGACATACACTGCCGAGCCGTCATTTTCGGACATCGTTTTCGATGCCAGGAGTGCCCTTGGCTAGTGAACTGTAGAGGTGGTTAGGGCTGGGCTAGGACTGATGGTTCGTAAATGGCGTTGCCGTCAGTCTCTCCATATGCTGATCAGTAGGGCTGCACCACAGTCTACAAGCACGGCATAGTCCGAAGGGTGACCAATGATCCTACAAAACAGAAATTGTGCATTTTACACAATTTCCAATGGAAAGACAACCCCCAGCCCCCAGTACGAATACCCATTCAGCTCATTGGCATATTTTCTAGATAGTTAGCTTCCGTCTGCAACACGAGCTATTTGTCCCTTCAGTCCTAAGTGCTGCGAAGATCCAGTCCTACTTGGGGTGCCTTGACGCTGATTTCTAGTTCTGCACGAAAACTTGACATAGGTCGGTAGGCTAGGCCTGATAGTTGCCATTTCCGAGTTCACGTCTACGTTGTTTTTCTTATTCCTTGTTATCGAGTTGCTCGAGGTGTGTTATTACAGATCTATTTCGATAAGCGCTCGCTTCCATAGTAGGCTCAGTCAAGTCGTGACCCTTGAATCACAACCCAGATAGCTTGTCCTTTGATTTGGTGATATGTGCCCGTAGCAACAGCGTTCGTCTACACTAGAAAACTGGGGGTTTTTACTGGGAGTTCTCAACAATTGGACGCAAAGTCAACCTCTTCCCGGAATTCTGGATACTGCCTCCAGGTAGTGCTTCCCATACTTTCAGTAACATTTGCCACAGGAAGCACGAGTCCCTCTCAAACAAGTTAGGAACTATTATTCTGGAGATAGAGCCCGTACTGACAGATGGGTTCCTGCCCCCAACACTTCAAAGTAGTGTGTGTGGGAAGAATCTTCTGATAGAATTGACATGGCCTGAACTACCTCAAGGTTCTTCAAGAGCAATCCTCAGAGCTCCTGATCGACGTTAGGGTTTCGTCCGAAATCCAATAGTGATGGTGCACGACCGTCCTATAGCACTCTGTCAACCTCGGCCAAGGATTTTGTAACGCCAGATGTTGACAAAACTAAGGTTCTTTTTCACAGGAATCACGTCAAGAAGAATGAAAAACTCAAACATCGAACTGTGACTAAACGGGTTCTTTTTGCCGTGATAGTTAAAAATGCTGCGCGTATTAATTGGTATAGAAGATAGTGCGGATCACCCTCATTATAAGGACCTTTCCCCCTGTGGTACTTTAGATTCGCTTGCTTTCCTTTCCCGTCCGATGCCTAATTCTTGATAACTGCCGGACCTGAACAAAAGAAGCAATATGTGAGTTAAACCGTGACACTGACGCTAGGGCTTAAACTTTTCCAACTCAAAGCCTATAGCATTGTCTGTAAGCTATACTGTAGTAATGTATATAATAGGTGAGCGTTATAAAAACCTTAGCATTCCTGATAAAACACAATAAAATCAATACAAACCATCTTATCAGCCAGATCCACTTGCTCAGAAATCTCAGTCAATACCTACCTGCTGGATCCTTGCATTATTACTATGCTTACTACGGACACCATTGTGATAAACCTGTAAGGGGACTTGCATAAAGCCTGGTTGGCACTTGGGTAACGGATTTGTTTGAGTAGGACTAGATGAAGAGAAAGTGAAAGAACTAAGCTATTGACTGGGTCCGGAAGTTGGGCTCCTTACGTTGATCGAAAGTGGAAGTTATTCCTGCATCGATAATCTGGTTTACAGCTGAGCTTTTGTGCTTGAGAATAGGTAGAGGCTCTTTAGTGGGAAGAATATATTGAAAAGAGTAGAGGTAATGGTTAGAGGCTATAAAGAAACAGGACAGAAGGATTATAGAAAGATAACTTGTGTTCATGAGACAATGAAAAAAAAAAGAGCAGCTCATCTGCGTGAGAAAGGCATTAAAGGATAGGTTGTCTGGTCGAGATAGGGGCTGAAAGTATTTTGGAAGCGTGGTCGTAGCTAAGCGCCCGGGCTCATAACCTCATACTACCGATTGAGAGGACGTATGGAATGTCCTATAACGAGAAGAAGAACGATCTGTGATTCCTTAATGCTGTCCTTTTCCTGTCTGATTCTTGTTTAAAGTGCGAACTTTGACCAAATTAAATGTCCTTGACCTCAATGTCTAGACCACACGAACGCCAACATAAGAATTCACCATTTGATTAGCCGTAGCTTTCTGAATCATTTCAGTTATAAAGATAAGCCAGAGCTTTTCACCAGACTTAGTTGAGCACAACTATTTAGTTAGTAACGTCTCAGATGCGTAATGAGATGGCATTGTGCTGGATTATCAACGCATAAAGCAAATACCACTAATGCTCCACGAGCTCGATATACTAAGCTGAATACACCCGACTTTTCATGGTAAGGCTAGCAGGCGAAGACCTATAGCCGGGACCAAATGAAGACTCTGATGAGACAGCCCAGCCCGTATCTTCAATGAAAAGGGAGAAGAAATATAGCTTATGGATGGAATTCTCTATACCTGTGCAAGAAGGGGACGATAGTGGTATAGATAAAGTGTAAGGAATTTGCAACACCATCATATCAGCAAATCAGCAACGACATTGAAGACAACTTGGAATCCTAATATACTTGGCAGGTAAAATAGGGACTAATTGAAGGGTATTATGTACTGAAAGAAACTTACCTTACATCGCCTGTCTGACTCAAGAGCATATGGAAGAAGCAAGAAGGAGAATGACACAGTGGCTAGGCAGTGAAAATAGAAGGCAGTAAGTCAAAGCAAATCCAGTTGATCTAGTAGACACGTAGTTCGCCCAACAAAACTGCCACAGCTTTCTCGTCAGACACCATGTACACCCCGTAGATAAATAAGGTTATATACATTTATGAGCACTGCACCTCTGTCCGTAGCAAAAACACTGTCACAGAACATAATATGAAGTAAAGTGACAGGGCTGGAATGAGAATACTTAGGAACTAGCTGGATATCTTGAGAACACTATAGCTACAAACATATGGAAAGGGATATATTCAATACGACTAACAAGTGAGAAGAGGAAGAGCAGGAGCTGACGTTAGGGCTATACCAATAGGTCCAAGTAGGGAACTACACTCATGGACTTGTATTATAAAGCTCTCTCTACAGTTTACAAGTAGACTAACTATTTTGCTCATCTTTCCCCTTCAATGCATGTATCATGACCATCTCAACTAACTATAAAGAACATGTGGTACCTAGCCTGTGACACCCGGTTACTTGTTTCAAAATCTCCAGAATAGACCTAGGTGAGCTGCACCTGAGCTATTTGATTCGTTTAACCCCACAGGTACGTCCCCGGGCAGCGCTAGATGGAGAGCAACTTGGCTATATTGCTGGACCCTCAAAAGTCATAGGAGATGCTCGACATCTATGCGCTCCTGTCACTACTGACCGTCTGGGAGGTGCCTCCGTCTGCAATTCACTGTCGTATTGCTGTGAAAAACCAGTAGCTAGGCGTTAAATAATATAAACAAAGAACATTTGGTTCATTTTTCGAAGTACTCAGACTATTAGACAACCGTAATAACTATGATTAGGGTTTCAAAAACATAACGGCTAGATATGCTTACCTCCTCAGCAGGCACTGAGGTCTATGGCTGCACATAAAGCTTCAATATGACAGTTTCTGAGTCTAGCAGAAGAGGCCTGGTCTCCTTTGATTGCTCCTCATGTTACTTCCAATCATTGTGACCGGGTGGGTAGTATGACGAGTTGGAAAGAACTTAGTTTTCGAACCACAGGTATTACAGCATCTGGTTAGTTGCCTTCTAAACTGTAGGCCTGCCTGGGCAGTACAAAGCATCTGATATCACGAGGTTGGAGTAATTCAGACAGATGAAGTGGCATACAGCGTGTCTATATGAATGTTGTCATAGTATTTTCCAAATCGACTGAGTGGTAACTGTCCTACTTATCAAGGTTCACAGGACGAGAGTGACTAGTTGATCAAAGATCACGATGTTTATCAAAGTTCTAGAGCCACTGCAGACCTGTATCATTGTCAATCCAAACATCGAGGGTTAATGCGGGAGCTCAATATTTTAGAGGGTTGCCATCTTGATACCAGGTGTTCAGGTGATATATGCCTGTAACTATGATGAATGGTGCTGAGACTTCCACAATAATTGCCTGGATGACTGTGGACCACAATCCATTCTGAGTTGCCTGGCCTGGGTGAACTTATTCTACAGTTCCGTGTCTTTGCACAATGCCATTTATGAGTCCTAGGTGCTGAGACGCTATAAATCTAGTGTTGTCGGGAAGAAGGCACATCAACAAGAACTTACTTCTTACAACTACAGGAACGCGTCTTCGAGGCACGCAGGGGCATCATCAGAAGCAGCCTGCGGGCGATCCAGCCGCAAAGCCCTCGGGCAGAGCGGAAAAGGCACCCACCGAGACCCAGAGCTCCGCGTTCGGCGGGAAAAAGACTCCGACTTTTGCGGAGATGGCGAAGAGGACCGCCCCCAGACAAGCAGACAAACAGAGTGCTGCGAAGCCACACGCGTCCCATGCGGCCGCCAAACAGGGCGGCGAATGGCAGACCGTCGCGCCCCGCAAGAAAACGGCGGGCGCCCCAAAGAAGAAGGCCACGCAGCCAGTGGCGCGCCAGGACAACAGGATCCTGGTAAGAGTCAGCGCAGACAACGAGATGCGCGACTGTGAAAGTTACCTGATGTCAACCAGACTCAGGGAACTGGACCAAGAGCTCAAGGGAGCCCTGAAAGAGGTGCAGAAGACCAAGAGTGGCTTCGCACTTCTAGCGAGCAAGGATGGTCGCTCGACTCTTCTGGAGAAGAGCGACAAGATAAAGAGCTACCTCGGGCCAGGCACCGAGGTAGTCCAGGCAGTCAACTAACCCTAACGATGCATACCTCGTCGGCCCCGTTGAGCGCCTCCTCAATGGAGG
>NETT01000451.1:0-19681 GCA_003449175.1 Ceratocystis smalleyi
AAATGAGTCTCATTGTGGCGGTAGATGTGAGGACGGATGTAAAACAGGAGTGTAGGGCTAAAGAGTGCAGGAACAGTTGTATGGCTGGGCTGGTGGTGTGATGAGGAGAGATATGAGACCTCTTCACCCAAAGTGCGAGGCATGTGTCGTCCTTTTGACTATCTTGACAACAGCACCTTGTGGTTTCTCGCAGCACCAAGCTACGATGTACCGTATGCCTTTTTCTTTTTTCATATAGATCACATAGCCCATGAACGGCTTGATCGCACCTGTACAAAATGCGTTCCCCAAGTGTTTTGGCTTCATATGGCCCCATGCGCTACCAGCCCGGGCTTAACGACGACTCTAGCTTTGGGTCACCAGCAGGCTCACGTAATGAACAATCCTCGATCTAAGTTTAACTACCAAAAAGTCGCACTTGTGGGGTGCAGAGCCAGCCGATTGTCATAGAACAGGCTATGATGCTGATGCAAGAGCCCAGTAGCCAATGCACATGGGTTACCAACGATGCAGCACGAAGAAGCCATCGGGAATCCTCACGTGGCAGGGCCGGTCGGGGGCCAGAATTCCTTTTATCCCCCCCTGTCTCTACTGCGTAAGGCAAGGTAAGGTACCTTGCAATAAACACATCCCACTACACATAGCCAGATGTGGCGAGTCTCCTCGTCCAAAGAGAGTAACATGCTATCTTCATTGACAAGCCAGCATGATCGACAACCATGTACCACTTGTGGATGTTTGAAAGGCGTGGAAGAGGATCTTAGGCTGGCGAGTTGTCAAGTGCCTACCCCTCGCTCCGTGAATTTCAAGTTGAGCCCATAGTGTTTGTGCCCGCAGTGTTCATCCCAGATAGGCCAGCAATCAAACGTGCTGCAAGAAAAGGCATAACCCACGATAATAGCCCTCGCTTTTCTTCTTCCTATCACATAATGACATGATCATGTATATGGCTCAGTTGCGGAGATGGATGCCATCAAGACACATAAAGCACGAACGTGCCCGAATAGAAAGACGACGATAGAAAAATCTAAATTTAAAGCGACAGTTGTCATTGCGATGGAACTAGGACCTTTCTTTGGACCTAGAAACAGGGACGATGCGTATATTCTTCTAGGCGCTCAGGTCAAATCACCAATCCCAGCAGGTGCGATGGCTGCTTGGGCTAAGGAAGCTAGGTCTTTGCCAATGTCATGGACCTACTGAAGATGTGTCTTGGGGGCAGGATCTAGTGCTAATAGGCTAGCCAGCCTGCTAGACGGTGCATCTGCCGAAATACATGCACCAAGCCTGCTAGAATCCGTGGTAGGGGCTTGCTTGTGTGCTAGCTGCATAGGGTGCAGGGACTCAACTGCCACATATTTGGAGGTTATAATCCCTGCGTTCTGTACGCTATTCACTCTTTGGAAACTCCGGCTCTTTGTTCTTTTTATCTGGTGTCATGACGGACACAAGGACTGCCGGCGTCGTTTGATCTTAGGGATTCCAGTAGACGTAAACTATATTCAAGTCAAACCACAAGGACTGCCATTTATCAGCCCTAAACGGTCGAAGCGTTCTGCTCATTAGCAGCTTCTTTAGTTCGGCAATAGCAGCAGCCATACCCGCAGGTACATGTCTATATCTTTGATGCTCATTAGATCGCACAGTAGAGTAGGAGTGGGACAGACGGTACACCCTCTGGTAGCGCAGGCCTCGCCCAACTTAAGCTTAGTGCATGTGCAGCTTGTGGTCTTGTCCTTGGCATGGAGTTGTCGGTCCTAGATCAATGCAATTTGATATTGAGCAGCAGCAAGAGCAATAGCCCTCGAGTAAGCCGAGGGCCCTAGTGTTACTAAATCAGGACCAAGATGTATGATAAGCGAGTGAAGCGGGCAATTAGGTAGCAAAAGCCTAACCTTCTTCCTAGAAATCGCATACAAAACACAGCAACCCATATCGATATGATAGCCGGCTGAGTCCTCGCTCAATCCCTGCATGTTCTAGATGAGCCCCTGAAGATGAGCGCCCTGCCGGCTGAGAGGACTGCTAGACTCATTATCTGGCCGGGATAGCGGGGCAGAGCGTAAAGCCCGATGCTGAAGCCACCGGTGTCATGCCATGGGCGTAGTATATGCTTGTATTCTTTCTTGGCCTTCCAAAACGGGCCGCCACAGCAGCAGCCAGGACGGTTCTGTGATTTGCAGTGATCGTCAGTGTTGTTTGTTTGTACTATTCAACGTCGAATTGCTGGTTTTCCACAGCAATACGACGGCATGCTTCGGATGAGAGCACCTCCTGTGAAAATTGAATTCAGAAGGCCCTTGCTCTTGTAACTCGCTCTGGCCAGCTACTTCGTTGCGCTGGACTTCACAGTGTCCCGGGGCCCAGCGCTTTGCTGGATGGCCGTTCCAGAACACGGTGGCCTAGTTCCATTTCTATCCTGAGAGTACACAGTCTATCTCGTCCATGGCAAGCTGTAAAGAGCTCAACTATTACTTGTGGGGGTTCACTTCAGTGACAACTCTAACTGGCTTGGGGGCAGCAATCGCCTCTGTCTACAATCTGCATGTGCCATTGCCCTATGCGGGCACCTTGCCTTGGTCGTGGACAGCCCAGCCTGCCAATGAAGTTGAAGTACAGTCTCCCATGTCTGACATTGATAGATACGGATCAAATGAGCCAAGTCTGGGAGATGCCTTGTCAATACGTGGTATCCTGGCGTCGCTGCTAGCACTGCCATATCATCAAGTCCTTTATTGGTTTACGAACCCTGAGTATCTATGTGAGCCACACTACACCGATGCGTGTGTTGAATCGAAGTGAACCTGTGAAGCTCGGTGCTCAGCGACCTACCCAAGTACATCTCCTGTTGAAAGCATAGTTCAATACCAATGCAAGACTATTTTCTACATCTCGCGTCTCCCTATTCATCTATTGCAAAGGTACCATCCCGACACTTGCATATCTTTGTTAAATCATGAAGCAGAGAATCGGATGTACCCTTTGTCCACTCTATCACCATACCTTGTCTCTCTCGAGTATCCAGGTATAATTATACTAGCAAGATTCATAGACGCGTGGACGGCAACATTATGTGTCTGTGCTGGGCTAGGCGGGATGCTTCAAATGCTTCAAATGATAGTGTCTATGACAACTTGATAAATACAGGTATCCCCTTTCCCATCCATTTCACATAATGCGACCACTCCACCACCAACCACTTTGTCTCCAGCTAGTGGCGAGAAGCGGAAGGCTGCTCGTCTTCCACTGCATCTGATATCAAACCATCGATTTCAGTAAGCAGTGCTTCCAGAGACGCGCTTTGCTGCTCTTCATCCTCGGCGAAAAGAGCCCTCATTGCAGCGCCCTCGTCTTCCTCGTCCTCCCACTCGCCTTCCTCCTCCTTCTTCAGCCCCTTCTTGAGTTCCTCTGCCCAGTCTATCGGCCCGCCATTGTGGCTGTCTTGGGCGTCCTGGGTGCCCTCTGCGGGGAAATGGAAATACAAGGAATCGATGTCGATCGTGTCGTCAAAGATATGGCGTTGCACGGTTCTGATGACAACTGCCTCGACGGGCTTGCTGTTAGCCGCTGCTGCGTTCTTGTAGTACTTGGTGTCCAGGATCGCCTTCCACTCCTTATCGTCAGCATAGACAGTGATATCCTCTGTGGGTCCGACGTTGCGGCCCTGGCGGATCTCGCGGATGAGTGTGTCTGTTTCCAGGTCTCCGTCAACCTCGGAAGCGACCCAATCGATATCTTCGGGCTTGCGATTGCGCTTCTCTGCTAGGGAGTTGTAAATAGTGCTCAGGGTAAGCTTGTTTTCGCTTTCAGGCTCCAAGTCATTGTCGGCAATGAACATAGTGACCATCTTCATCCGGGGATGGAACCCGATGATATCGATCAGCTGGAAGTTGCCATCGTCGTCCTGGAAAAGAACGGAATCTATATCTCCAGAGGTTTTGAGCTGGTAGCCGTGGTCCTCAATGACGCCCGCTTTGGCAAGGCTAAGAATGGCCAGAACCAAGGGCATGGAAGCTGAAATGAGTCTCATTGTGGCGGATGATGTGAGGACGGATGTAAAACAGGAGTGTAGGGCTAAAGAGTGCAGGAACAGTTGTATGGCTGGGCTGGTGGTGTGATGAGGAGAGATATGAGACCTCTTNAGAATGGCCAGAACCAAGGGCATGGAAGCTGAAATGAGTCTCATTGTGGCGGTTGATGTGAGGACGGATGTAAAACAGGAGTGTAGGGCTAAAGAGTTCAGGACCAGTTGTATGGCTGGGCTGGTGGTGTGATGAGGAGAGATATGAGACTTCTTCACCCAAAGTGCGAGGCATGTGTCGGCCTTTTAACTATTTTGCCAACGGCATCTTGTGGTTTCTTCGGGCACCAGGCTACGATATACAGCACGGTCTTTTCCTGTTCATAGAGATCAACGAAGGCCATGAACGGCTTGATCGCACCTGTACAAAATGCGTTCCCCGAGTGTTTTGGCTTCATATGGCCCCATGCGCTACCAGCCCGGGTTTAACGACGACTCTGGCATTGAATCACCAGCAGGCTCACGTAATGAACAATCCTCGATCTAACTTTAGCTACCAAAAAGTCACACTTGCGGGGTGCAGAGCCATCTGATTGTCATAGAACATCCCATGATTCTGATGCAAAAGCCCAGTAGCCAATGCACATGGATTACCAACGATGCAACAAGAAGAAGCCATCGAGAAACTTCACATGGCAGGGCCGGCGGGGGACCAGAATTCCTTTTATCCCCTGTCTCTACTGCGTCAGGCAAGGTACCTTGCAAAAAACATATCCCGCTGCACATAGCCAGATGTGGTGAGTCCTCTCGTTCAAACACACATATCAGAGTATCCACAGAGAGTAGCATGCTATCATCGTTAATAAGCCAACACGATCGAAAGCCACATGTCTGTCACCCATGGATGCTTGAGAATCCTGAAAGACGGTCTTAGACGGGCTAGTTGTCGCGAGCCTGCCCCTGATTCTGTGAAATTTGAGTTGAGCCCATAGCGTACGTGCCGTGCCTACAGCGCTCACCCCAAACAGGCCGGCAACTGAATGTGCTACAATAGCCCTCGCTGTTCTTCTTCCCATCACATCATGACATGGTCATTCGTGTTCATGAAAGCTTGGTGCAGAGGCCTAGCTCAACTGCTGTGTAGATGTATCTCAGCATAAACTGCCAACATGCGCCAGTAAAAAGACGACGCAAAAAATCTAAATTTAAAGCGACAGTTGTCACTGCGATCGATGGAACTAGGGCCTCTCTTTGGACCTAGAAACAGGCAGGATTCGTTTATTCTTCTAGGCGCTCAGGTCAAAACACCAATCCCAGCAGGTGTGATGGCTGCTTGGGCTAAGGAAGCTAGGTCTTTGCCAATGTCATGGACCTACTGAAGATGTGTCTTGGAGGCAGGGTCTAGTGCTAATAGGCTAGCCAGCCTGCTAGACGGTGCATCTGCCGAAATACATGCACCAAGCCTGCTAGAATCCGTGGTGGGGGTTCGTGTGTTCGCTGCATTGGCTGCAAGGACTGAGCTACCATGTTTTTGGCGTATATAGCCCCTGTGCATCCTGGCCTGACAAGCACAGTCACTCCCGTGTACTGTTTCCTTCCATACGCCGATAATGCGAATATTGCGTTGTCTAAGCTCTATCTATACTCTTGGGGAACTGCGGCTTTGTGTTCTTTTTGTGTGGCTTAATGCCAGCCACAAGCACTGGCATCCATCAGTCCTAAACGATCTAAGCGATGTGCTTGTCATCAGCCTCTTTAGTTCGGTAATCAGCAACAGCCATGCTGGCAAGCATGCGTCTATATCCTCTATGCACGTTAGATCACACACTGCAGCAAGTAGACCATTGCAGGATACAAGCGACGAAAGCGCATGTTTAAAATTAGACAGCATGCGGACATGTGCATTAGAGAACGCAAGCATATGCAAGTGGTATAGATCGCGAAGCACACTACATAAACTTGTGCATATAGCAAAGTTCCTTATACAGAATGACGTAAGTTCAGAACATAAGTGAGCTTCCACAACTCAAAGAGATACGTAGGCCGGGGAGGCTGGCGGCATGAGATAGCCAGCACTTCCCACTCGGCATGCGACTACGATCTCCTTGGTATACTCGTGGCCATTGCATTGCGTCTTTGGTAGCTTTAAAGGGCAGTATGAGAGGATGGGTTGTTGGCATCCATAAAAGTCCACCTCGTGTCGTTGAACCGTATGTTCTCTTGGTGGCAAGCAGCTTTGGAGATATCATGAGGCGCTAGATTGCCACTGCTGGCCTTTTGATGGCGTAGGTTATTGTCGTAGATCGTTGTAGCCTGGCGCCCAACATCAACATAGAATTGGAGCACTGGTATGTTTCTATCTCAGCCAAACTGGGGCGGTATTAGTAGAAACAGGCCTAGCAGCTTGAGTAGACTGGATACTGCTATCCGGGCCCGGACCGTGGGTTCTCGTCCACGGGAATGATAGTATGGTCAACAAATGGCTGGAAATCTTAGTAAAGGATGGGCTGAAGAGGAAGAAAGATGGCTAGATGAAAGGCCAGAAGATCGTGGGCGCGCTGCCGTGTAGTCAGCATATATGTAAATGTTCTGCATCATTTCCATCTGTTTCCGTCCGCCAGTCGCGCCGTGCTACTCTTTCAGGGGCGATGACTCGTCTCGGATAGCTGTCTGTTTTGCATTGCACGTCAGCAAGAGATACAAGAAGCAAATATAAAGACTGCGAAGCGCCAGCCATCGGTCGGTGCTTGCTTGCAACAAGCCGCCCTGCAAAGAAACAAAAAGAGATAGGCATATCTTAGCTAGAGTTGAGGAGAGTCCAGGCTGGCTATGCGTCAGTTCAAGGCTGGCTGCCTTACCCGCAAGATAAGGAATGGCCCTGTACATACCATGGACACGATAACTGCTATTGCATCGTCCAAAGCTGTCGTCATTCTAGGGCTGGCTCTGAAGTGTTTTGATCAGACGGCTACAGACGCACTCCTGTACTCTCGTGGACTTTTCATGACTGGCATCGGAACCTTGATTAGTCTATTTACATTGTCTGCGCACGCACTTCTGGGTATTTTGTAAACTAACCAAACCACTACTTCAGAGTGCTTCCGGTACACCCCCTTTGCAACAAACCCGGGTGACCTTCTGTCTTCCAGCTGTAAGTCGCTGTTCCTCATTTACACATAAGGGACACCAAAATTTTGCCATTGCTATACTTCCAAGACTTCAAGCAAGACATCTACGCATCCGCACAGCTGTATTCTCCAAGATGCTGAAATTCCAGGCAACATCATCGTGCTCTTGCTGGCATTGTGTGTCGCTGTCCGGCGATTCCAGCGGGTATGGCGCTTATACACGGTGGGTGACTTGACGACGGGTCGGCTTACCGCCATCTCTACTACAGTGCCATGCCGGTAGAGCCCCCCTTAGACCAGCTTCTTTCATAATCGTCAGTGCATCCTAGATCGTTTGGCAGACATATGATTCGTAGTGGCGAGTTTGTGAAGGCAGGTCTTGGGCGCATGGAGCATGCAGGCTAGCACTAGGCTGTCGTGTTGTATTTAAGCTCCTCAAAGTTCACAGCAGACTCTATTTCGCCATTTTACTAGCGGCCGTCAGGCCAGCCATGTTCAGTCTAGACTTTTGCTTTAGTTTGTTGAGCTACCGAGTGCCGTATTGTCCGTACAAGCAGACCTTGAACTAGTGCCAGTTTAACCAAGCCCGGAATGCGCTACACCCAGATAGTCTGCAGTTGATGGCCTCCCCTCCCAAGGTTGCCGAAGAAGCCAATGTACCAATCTCGTTGAGCCTCTAACATCAGCCTCTCAAACACCATCTATAGCAACATCTACATAGCTGTCGGCGGAAAACACTGCTGTTTTCTCACCAACGGGGCCAATGGCGTCGTTGTTTTCTTCCGGCACTGGTCTTGTGTACGAAAAGATGATTCTTCCATCAATCCCAGGCGAGTGGCCGAAAGCTTGCATCCCAAAGCCCAGCTCTGATCGAGAATATCTTGTCTACTTACATCGCAAGTGCTAGCTTTTGAACTACATCCTTACAACAGAAAGGCAATGGCCAAAGATGCACACCTTGATCTTCCTACACCACCAGGAATCTTGCCCGGGGGGCCACGGCCATTGTTTTGGCGATAGTTGATATCGGTGGGAAGAATTTATCTTGCTTCAACATCCGTGGCAATCCAGCCCATTTCGCTGTAGCCTGCCTCTCGTTGACTGCAAAGAGACTGGGAGATCTAGTGCAGTTCCATAGTGTCCTTGGGGGCCTTTTCATCATGCAAGTCTTTCATGCGGATAACCGTAACCTTGTGCTTGTCGCCAACACAAAGCTGTAGTACTACTTGTGTGCCACCCCGGTTGAGCTTTGGCCCCTATACTAATATGACCCCAGCTATAACTACATGCATCCATTCGGCTGGCCACATCAACATGGCGACTTTCAGCGCATCGGCCCGAGAAGGTCAAGTATTGTCAGCCAACCACCAAAGGCGGCAGCCCCTGGATGCGGTAAGAGTTGCGCATATAAAGGGAAGATAGGCCCACGATAAAACAGCTATGGGCAGTGTGGCCGGGTCATGAAGTCACATGTTTCTCATCATGTTATATTCCACGCAAATTGCAAGCTATCTGCCCGAAAACCCCCTGTTCTGCCCATCCACGGAGATGAATGAAAAGCGTAAGAAACACGAGGCAGCCTGCTCTTCACCACTATCTATTTGCGCATAAGTCATCTCCCCTCGTACACACGGCGTTTCAGAGTGACAAACATCACCAAAGATGATAATACCAACAGCAGAAGCTGATGCAAACTCGGAGATGTCATGAAGGCCAATCTATGAATGCATGAGCTGGCTTCTGAATGCGTTGGCTACCCTTTCGCAGTACAATATCTTAAACTTGGCCCTAAAGTCCATCTGCTAAGCAGGATAAGAATAAGCGAGCATTTCCAACCCACGAGGCACCGGTCCTAGATCCGTGCCACCCCATGAGCATTGGTCCAGCTCAACCATATCCCACCAAGAATCAGTAGCCAGTTCGTGCCCACCCACTCGGAAGAACCGTTTTGCTCTACTCGTAGAATTCTATCAAGAACGTGAGATGCGGGCGGGGGCTACAGCAAGCTAGTGGCACTGACACAGCAAAAACAACACAGGACACGGATCTTGCTGCATGAAATCAACCAACAGGATCGCCACAGCCTTTGTGTAGACTCTTTCTCTCTTTTCCTAGACATGGCTGCGACTGTGTTGACAGTATTTGAATGCTCATAGGCAAGGCTGACGACATCAACTGTGCTTCGGTGATTCATAAAAACCACTGACAGAGGGGATGCATCTCCTATCTCCTATATGAGCACCTTGTGTATTAACTACTGAGTAACCCGGCTTCCAGAGCCACTCTAATTAACTATAACTACACCGTCTTTGTAGCGTTAATCTGGACCACGACGGCCTCTCCCTCGCCTTCTATTACCAAGCCGTATCCTGTATCCTCACGGCCGTGGTAGCTGCTATGCAATGATATATACGTGCATATAAGCGGCTCCCCCTAACACCGTTCCCCAATGAAGCTGTTTCCCTATTGCCAGCCCATTGCTTCTACATTACAAAGGCCACGAATGGCCATTACTATCACTCAGATTCAGCCCAAGGCCTCTCTCAGGGTCAACTGGGGGGCCGCTTATTGATTTTTGGTGGACATGGATTGCCCGCTGCAGAGTCGGTGATTTCTCTCCGCTGGCCGGAGGCCGAACCATGTGTGATCTGAGTGGCATCTGTACTGGACTTGGCCCTTCGGAAAGTCTGCCAACAAAATTTGATCTGCCCGAGAAGCGGGACCTGTAGGGCGAGTGGAATCCAGACGCCGCAACAGGTGGAGGTGGCGGTATTTGTGGGTAGTCCTGCGGGCCTACATCTCCAGCTGACAAGCTATTGGGCGGCCATACATCAACCGAGCCTGCGGAGCCTGCTCTTGTTGTTCCCGAGAATCCTCCGTCTGATGGAGGCGCAGGAGAGGCAAAATACGCCTTGCCGGCTGCTTGCTCCTCGCCCAGCGCTATAGGACTAACGGGCATCGGTGGCGGCGGTGTGCGTAGTCGCTGGAAGCTTCCTGAGGCCGAGCCCAGAGCAGCGCTGCCTGTATCACTGACGAAACTACGGGAGGATATGGCTGAGCGTCGCCAGCCCATCGAGGCAGCGATCGAGCGGCGCGCTGTGTGCACAGGAGGGCCGGCAATACCAGGCATGGCATTGTTTACAGGCACAGGCGCGGGAGAGAACATGCGGCTAACGGATTGGCGGAAGCGCTTCGCGCGGCTATTCGACGCAAAGGTTGTGCGGTAATCCCATTCTTCGTCAGTGCCATAGTAAGGGCTCTTTTCAATGTCACCGGGGGCTTGCAAGGTGCGCGAGGATCGATTAGATGCAGACCTCGTGAGGCGGACCGACAAGCTGACATTGTAACGGCGGCGGTTCCAGACAAAGTAGATAATTGCAACAAGAAGGACAAAGCTGACTAGAAAGGAATTAGCATTGATGCTCCAGAATATGCGAGCCGGAAAATACTTACCCACAGAGCCAATACCAATGGCGACCTTGCCCCCGGTGCTCAATTCCGAGAGCTCACTCAAGTCGTCGCTGTCACTCGAATTATCGCTAGAATAGCCACTTGAGTGGGCTTCAGATGATGAGTATGGTACGGCAGACTTATGCACAGTGCCCGCACCAATATCGCTTCCAGCAGTGATAGAAGCAGGGTCCAAGTGCCATGACGCAGAGGCAGAGTGAGTGGGTTCGCCGGAGATGGCACTATCCGTAGCTATGAGTAAATCAGAATGGAAGTCGGGGCTGAGATTGGGATCGGAAGTACTAGAGGGCGTGAAGTAGAAGTCGTCGGCGGAGCTCAGGTCCAAGTCTGAGCTGGGGTCGGTTGGTAAGGGGCCATCAACGGATTCAGTGTTGGTTGCCTTGAGAAAAGCGTAGGGGTCCTGATCCGGAGTTTCTGAAGAAGATGTAGAGTCGGAAGTAGAGTCAGAATCAGAAGTCAGGCCGCTATTGCTGCCGCCATTGCTGCTGCTGCTGCTGCTGCTACTGCTACTGCCACTGCTGCTGCTCCCGCCAGAAGCCGTAAGTCGACCACTAGTTCCAGGTGGGTTGGTCCTACCCTGGGACGACGAGGAAGGCGCAACAGCCGGAATAGCAACTATATCATTGCTCTCGTCGGTGGAACCCGTTTCCTGCGGATTAGATGCCCCATAAAACGTGGTAGTAGATCGCTTCACGGTAGACCCTTTGGGGGCAGAGCTAGCGCTAGCACTGGACATGACTGTAGACGCCGGAGGCTTAGGGCTCTGGGCAGGCGTTGTGTTAGAGGCCGCAGCTGGGGCCAGTCCAGAGGACTGGACTGGTGTTGGTTTGCTGGTTGGAGGCAGAGGAGAGAAATAAGTAGGCTCTACAGTGTTGGCGGGTGTAGTAGTAGCTCCGGGGGCCAGCCACGCTTTGGTTGTGGAAGAGGATGCAGAAGACGGCACAGAGGAAGAAGAAGAAAAGCCACCACCGGACAATGGAAGTGGCGAAAGATGGACTGATGGCTGGCTTGTAGTCGGCGATGAGACAGTGGCGTTTCTCTGGCTATTGTTGTTCTGATCGATTGTGGTACCAGCCTGAACATTTACCTCAGTCGAAGAAGATCCAGAGTTTGAGTCTTTGCGCTGCAGACTGACCAAGTTCACGGGTAACATTATGTGGCATTCAAAGCCAAAGGGAGGCGGGTAAGCACCAAGGGATTAGAGCATCCGGAAATGAGTCTTAATGGGCTGGCCAATAAGCAAAATAGGGGTGAGAGCGTGGTTGCAATGCATATATGAACAGTATAAGCGTATACAACAAGCCGATATTAGTACGTAGGGAGAAGAATTAATAACAAAGGAAAATAGAAACAAAAATAAGAATAAGAATAAAATAAGAAAATAATAACAGGAAAGCAAAAAGACAAAGACGACGATGTATGCAGTGCGTGAGCATGAGAGATCGCCTGCAAATCACTGTAGATGATGAAGATTACAGAAAAACGAAGGCATCACGGGGGAAAAGAGCAACGAGATAAGACAGAGGAAAGGCGCTCAAAAGAAGAAGAAGAAAAAAGACAGCAAAACATCGCAACTCTCAAGGGAACAAGCTTTTCTCAGTCAGATCAGCTGCTCAGCCAAACAAGCCCCGGCTGAGAAGAAACCAAAAAGGGTGCCTCCTTCTCCCCTCCCTTGGATTTCAGATCTCCAGTCGAGCCCGTTAGCGTAGCATCAAGTGCCAAATGCTATGACAGAAACCTTTCTTATTTTGTGCCTCAGCTTAAGCTTGGGGGGCGGGAGGGGATCCACGGCGATGACCGGGGCCAGTTGATACAGGTCGAAGCGACGATGATACAGGGCAGGCAACAGTTGATACAAGTCGGCCAATGACACCGGATGAGCCGCTCCAACAGATGGTGCAGGCCAGAAGCTGTCTGCAGAGACCTTTCAAGCTTTGCAACGCATGTGCTTTGCTCTCGCTTGCTGTCTTCTCTTCGTCTCTCGGCCAGCTTTAAGCCACGCTTGTTTCTTCTTTCTCTTGGCTTTCTTTCGCCTTGGCATTTGTCGTGATATCTTTCCCTTCTTCGTCGTAGTACGCATGTGCACAGACCGAGGCCGTTTCCTTGCATAGAGTACAAGACTTTTGCAGGCCGATCACTATTACCCATCATCCTTCCCCCACCACAACAATACAATGCCCAGATTTTCAGGTCAGCTTTGCACCAAGCCCAGTAGGAGCAATACCAAGGAGGGCCCTGCCCCTGTTCGTGTACCTAGGCTCTGCTAGGGCCCATGCAGGCACGTCAAGACTCTCAAACGCCCTGAAACAAATCTTGGTGGGCTTTGTGTATTCTTGGCTCTCTCTTTGGCCTCGTATGATCCATAGCCTAAGGTCTTTCTCAGACTCCAATACGTATCCTGGTGTGAAGTTGTGCCTCGCCTCAAACCCAGGACCAGGGCCGCCGCAGCAGGGCCCCTTGACTGTAGCTAAGCCAAGGATTGAACGAAGCGAAACTTAACCTTTTTCCCTTTGTTCGGGGGGACAGGTACAGTCCAGACAGCCGTGTAGACAGGAGCACAGGAGCGCGGGAGCAACAGAGCACAGGAGCAACGGGCCACACGAGCAACGGAGCACACGAGCAACGGAGCACAGGAACAGCAAGGGTTAAACGATCCGTCCAGGGTCTGCGTGCTTACTCATCGCCCCTGCCCCACCCTTGCGCCACCCGACTGTGGCGCTTCTTATCGCGATAGATAGAGGGGCTGCTAAATGGGGTCTGAGTCAGAGCTACTAGCAACGCAGGTCCAAGGCTTATTAAGATATGCCGTGCAAGATTATCGCGACGAGATCCCATAAGCTTCGTGTTGATTCTCATCCATATAGTCCGCCATCATGAGCATAAGCTTCCCAAAGACCGAGGAGGAAATCCTCAAGCAGTGGAAGGACATTGACGCCTTCCATACCCAGCTGAAGCTCACCGAAAATGGCCCTCGATTTACCTTCTACGATGGCCCTCCATTTGGTAAGCAAAATGAAGACTTCGCGTGATGTTTCCGTTTAGCCAGCATTCACTAACTCGTGTGATAAACATAGCCACTGGTATGTTCTTTCTCGTCCTGCACCCCCCATGCATAGATCCCTGCTCTCCGCCATACAACAGGCATCCATTATTGCCCTGTCCCCCTATTCATGGACCCCTTCATTAACACCTCGCCCTCCAAAAACCCAAAAGGCCTCCCCCACTATGGCCATCTGCTAGCCTCGACCATCAAGGACATCATCCCGCGCTACTGGTCCATGAAGGGCTACCACGTCGAGCGGCGCTTTGGCTGGGACACCCACGGCCTCCCCATCGAGTATGAGATCGACAAGAAGCTGGGCATTTCTGGCCGTGATGCCGTGATGCAGATGGGAGTTGAAAAGTACAACGCCGAGTGCCGCGCCATCGTCATGACATATGCCCAGGAGTGGCGCCAAACCATCGACCGCCTGGGCCGCTGGATCGACTTTGACAATGACTACAAGGTGAGTTGGGGGGGAAGACAGAAGACAGCCAGCCCTATTGCGTACTCCCCACCTACCATGCCAGCCCTGTCCGTCCGCTAACCTCTCCCCTCTCCTCCTTAGACCATGGACGTCAACTTCATGGAGTCTTGCTGGTGGGTCTTCAAGCGTCTCTTTGATCAGGGCGACGTATACCGCGCCTATCAGATCATGCCATTCTCTACTGCTCTGTGCACCCCGCTCTCGCAGATGGAAGCCAAATCCAACGAAAAGGAAACCCAGGACCCTGCCATCCTCGTGTCCTTCCCTATTGTTGGTGTCCCTGGCTATGAGGATGTCTCCCTGCTTATCTACACCACCACCCCCTGGACTCTGCCCTCCAACCTTCTGGTGGCCGTCCACCCCGACTTCGAGTACCGCGTCTTGCTAGATGAAGCCACTGGCAAAAAGTACATGACCATGGAGTCCGGCGTGTCTTCGCTGTACAAGAACCCCAAGAAAGCCAAGTACAAGTTCCTCGACAAGATCCAGGGCAAGGATATGATTGGCTGGAAATACGAGCCTCTGTTCCCCTACTTCAAGGAGTCATTCTCCGACTGCTTTAGGGTTATTGGTGCCGACTATGTTGAAGAGGGCGAAGGCACCGGTCTGGTCCACCAGGCTCCCGCCTTTGGTCAAGAAGATTACGATGCCGCCGTTGCGGCTGGCATCATCACCCCTGATCGTCTTCCTCCTTGCCCAGTTGACGAAAAGGGCTGCTTCACTGACGAGGTGCCTGACTACAAGGGTATGCAGGTCAAGGCTGCCGACAAAATCATTCTAAAGGATCTACGCCCTACTGGCCGGCTTGTTGTTGAGAGCAACGTCACCCACGTCGACAAGTTCTGCTGGAGATCTGACACCCAGCTGATCCGCCGTGCTGTCTCCTCGTGGTTTATCCGCGTCACTGACAGCATCCCCCAGATGCTTGGAAACCTAGAAAAGACCACATGGGTTCCCTCGGTGGTCAAGGAGAAGCGCTTTGGCAACTGGGTCGCAAACGCCCACGACTGGAACGTGTCGCGTAACCGCTACTGGGGCACGCCTATCCCTTTGTGGGTCAGTGACGACTACGAGGAGGTTGTGTGTGTGGGCAGCATTGAAGAGTTGAAGCAGCTGAGCGGCTATAAAGGCGAGCTGACCGACATCCACCGCGACAAGGTCGATCACATCACCATCCCGTCCAAGAAGGGCAAGGGTGTTTTGCGTCGTATTGATGAAATCTTCGACTGCTGGTTTGAGTCAGGAAGCATGCCCTATGCCAGCAACCACTTCCCCTTTAAACACAAGGACGCCTTTGAGGGCCAGCGCTTCCCAGCCGACTTCATTGCCGAGGGCCTAGACCAGACCCGTGGCTGGTTCTACACCCTCACCGTTCTTGGTAACAAGCTATTTGGCACTTCTCCCTTCAAGAACTGCATCGTCAACGGCATTGTGCTGGCCGAGGATGGCAAGAAGATGTCCAAGCGCCTCAAGAACTACCCTGACCCCTCCCATGTGCTCAATTCATACGGCTCCGATGCCCTACGTTTGTACCTAATTAACTCGCCTGTTGTGCGCGCCGAGTCTATCCGCTTCAAGGAGGCCGGTGTCAAGGATATTGTTACCCGTGTGCTGCTTCCCATGTGGAACTCATACCGCTTCTTTTCCGAGCAGGCCGCCCTATACAAGAAGACCAACGACTGCGATTTTGTAGCCCACCTGACCATCAAGCCTGAGGAAATCACCAATGTCATGGACCGCTGGATTCTAGCCGACTGCCAGTCGCTGCTGCGCTTCATGGAGAAGGAGATGAAGGGCTACCGTCTGTACACTGTTGTGCCTCGTCTGCTCAGCATGATTGATAACCTGACCAACTGGTACATCCGCTTCAACCGCAAGCGTCTCAAGGGTAGCCAAGGTCTTGAGGACTCTAACGCTGCCCTCAACACTCTGTATCAGGTGCTTTTCACCATGGTGCGTGCCATGGCTCCATTCACACCTTTCCTGACGGACCACATCTACAGTCTATTGAAGCCCTTCCTGGGCGACAAGGATCTTGGCAAGTTTGCCGATTCCCGCAGCGTGCATTTTATTGGTATCCCTGATGTCCAAGAGGCGCTGTTCGATGAGGATATCGAGCGCAAGGTTTCGGCCATGCAGACAGTTATCCAGCTGGCCCGCACGTCACGCGAACGTTGCAACCTGCCGCTCAAAACCCCTCTGGCCACACTTGTAGTCATTGCCGATGAGGCGGTCTTGGAAGACGTAAAGTCGCTGTCGTCGTACATTGAGGAGGAGCTTAACATTCGTGAGGTTATCCTGACCACTAAAGCCGAGGAGTACAACGTCATCCTGGAGGCCAAGGTCGACTGGCCGACACTGGGCAAGAAGCTCAAGAAGAACGTCCAGGTGGTGCGCAAGGGTCTCCCGGCTCTGACCCAGGACCAGCTCAAGGCCTACCAGAAGGAGGGCAAGATCAATGTTGGCGGTATTGATCTGGATGGCAATGACTTGGTGATTGTCCGGGTGATGGCCAAGCCCGACAATGCTGCGGCTGTTCCATCGCAGTGGGAGCCTGGCTTTGCTGAAGACATGGTGGTGCTGATTGACCGTACAGTGCGAGCCGAGCTTGCTGAGGAGGGCATGGCACGTGACATTATTTCTCGTATCCAGAAGCTGCGCAAAAAGGCTGGGCTGATGTCAACAGATGACGTACGCATGGAGTACCGCGTGCTCAAGAATCCCGAGAGTGTCGACCTGGTGGCGGTTACTGAAAACCAGTCCGCAGCGTTCATCACGACGCTGCGTGGCAAGCTAGTAGCACAGGAGGAGGGCGATTCTCGCGAGGTCATTGCCGAGGAGGAGCAGGCCATGGGGGATTTGAGTGTGATGCTCCGCTTGACGAAACTATGAAGGGTAGAGGGAAAAGAGATGGGCTACAAGCTGTGGGCAAAATTGAAAGAGCAAGCATGGGATAGTTTGGTTTTAAATAAGCATGTAGCGTGAAACGAAGAGCCGGATCGACTAGGAAAAGAAGAAGAAAACAAGAAGCAAGCAACCGCAAGCAACCGCAAACAAAACAGAGCCACCAATCTAGTGTCTATCTAAGATGTATAACATGTTTCAAAAATCCAACGCCAAGTCAAGCAAGGTTAATCCCTGAGGCCCCTCAGCATCCGCACCCGATCGACATACAACTCCATGGCATGGGCTCTGATGTCCCCCCACATTACTTTCTGCAAGTCCTGCAGGCCTACTCGTTCCGCCACAACATCATCAACCTTCCTCCTGTCTTGCTCTTCCTTTGCGTCGTTCCCCCATGGACGGAGCAAGACTAAGGAGCCAGCGGGAAACAACTCCGGCCGTGGTACGCGGCACCTGAGCTCGCAGCCCTCGCGCGTCAGCTGATGTCTCCTCGAAGTTGCGAGCAGCTCTACTAGGCTCTTTGCGTACGACTTATCCAGGCGCACTACGGGATCGCCGTGGTTCAGGACGCCTAGAAAGAGCCCGCCACGTGCGTGTCGTGCCGTGTATTCTGCCGACGGCTGAGTCAACGGGATCTCCGAAATCGGGGGCGCCCCAAACGAGATGCAGTGAATGCGGCGCAGGTACGGCGCAAGAAGCTGTAGCTCTGATGGTTGAGGGGGCGTTGCTGAGCGGCCGCGTCCTCGAGACCCGGAGCGCGACCGCGACCGGGAGCGGGGACGAGACTCCATACCCTCCCACGCCGGCTCTGATAGCATGTGCATGTACAGCAGAGCGGCCACGGCACCGCCAGCTGAATGGCCGGTGATCAGCAAATCAGGCGGCTCGCTGGTGCTGGCCAGCGGAAGGAGCAGCCGGCGCAGGCGACGGGCAACAGAGCGTACCAGGGTGCGGGCACGGCTGAGAAAGCCCTCGTGAAAGCGATTCTGGCGGCGCGAGCCAGGAACGTAGTCGGCCGCAGCAAGAAAGCCGTTGCTGGGCACGTGATGCATGGCCAGATTCGTCAGCCAGTCAGACACGCCGGC
The DNA here is from genome assembly GCA_003449175.1 of Ceratocystis smalleyi. NCBI lineage: Eukaryota > Fungi > Ascomycota > Sordariomycetes > Microascales > Ceratocystidaceae > Ceratocystis > Ceratocystis smalleyi. The sequence goes on from NETT01000451.1 coordinate 18,137, forward strand.
AGTGCCGCGGATGGCAAGCACAATAGTGCGAGCAGAAGCCGGGGACGGGGGCGAGCAGGTGGCCAGCAACCAATCATTGCCAGGGTGCGATGTGGAGAAGTAGACGCGGTTGGAGTAGTGCGCTGCAAGAGAGACCAAGGCATGGACGTCAGGGTTCCTAGTCCACGGTGCATGGTTAGTATGGTACCTGGGCGAGACATGTGGTGGCTAGGGGAGTAGCATACATGGGGAATGGGGGCAGCCAAGACCCGATCTTGGTATTTGCGTAGCGGGAAAGCTTTAGCGGCAGGCGCTCGTCACGGGACGCTGGCGAAGAGTCGCGCCTGTACCGGCGCCGGGGGGCCGGCTCTTGGGGGACTGGAGGCTCTATGCGCGCATGTTTTATGGGGGCTGTCAAGGCCCGACGAGGACGCAGTGGCGCAGGGATCTCGGTGACCACGATGTCGCTTGAGCTTTGCCTGCTCAGCGAGGGGGGGCCGTAAGTGTCATAGCTGTTGTCGCGGCTAAAGCTGCGGACGTCCTCGGCTCTGGGGTCGCAGATGTAGTTGTAGGCGGAGTCGTAGTCGCAGCTGCGATAGTTGCCTGTGTAGGGCCGGTTTTGGAGGTAGTTGCAGCGGTCTCGGAACGAGGCTATATTCGAGCGGCGCGCAAGGGCCGTGCTGGCAGGGGGCGACGGCGGCATGGCGGTTTGTGTAGCTGGGACACAGAAACGGAAGGGCCTGGAGAGGGATATATGGCGGTTGTTGAGGTAAGGGACAAGATGTGTTAGAAAGCGTGAAAGAACCGGCAAGGAGAATAAGGAAATGCTTGATAGAAAAGAAGAAAAAGAAGCTGAGATGAGGAGAAGACGAGGAAGAAATAAGAGGAAAGGAAAGGAAAAAGAAAGCAAAACAGAAACAGAAAACGCTCTCTGAAAAGAGGCGGTTCTCTCTACTTTTAAAGGCGCTGTTTGTTCTCTCTTCATGTGACTGCACTCTTCTTTCACTGCTCAAAGAAATACCGTCTTGTCTGCGATACTACGGCACTTTCCGCACTTTGTTCAAGAGGATTGAGTTCTCAGTCACTTTGTGATCTCACCGCGCCCCCTGGTATCTATCTACCTACACGGCTTTTTGGCCCCAGACTAGCCTGCGCCACTCCTCGCCAGTTGCCCTCGGGGTGCTTTCACAAGGAAGCCTGCACTATGTACTCGTCGTCCAGATATAGCTGCCTGGGTGTTTTGCTGAGGAACCAGAAGTGTAAGCTTATGCTTGAGGAGTCTGGCCCTAGGTTCCTTCGTAGGGCGTCCTTGATAGCACGCATGTTTAGATTTGGCTGACATGCCTGTTTAGGGTGACATAATGAAAGAACCGGCGCAGATGCATGCAGGCGTCTGTCTGCTTTTGGGGGTGCCATGCATGACCATCCGTCTGGGAACTGGGGCTCCCCGGGTTGCAGCTTGCAATCGACAACTTGACTAGCATCGGCTTGTCCAACTGCATAAACGTCTTGGCTAAATGCAATGGAACCTGCACCCATGTGCGAGGTGATGTATGGGGGGAGGGG
>NETT01000453.1:802-19595 GCA_003449175.1 Ceratocystis smalleyi
GGGGGGGGGGGCTGATTTTGGGGATTCTGTCCTCAGGAAAGCCTCTATCACGCCTCAAAAAGAAAAGGATACCGCCTCGAACAGATGCTAGGGAATGCAGGTGTGTTTAGAATATGAGGGTGGGAGAAGTGGGCCACAGCACGGGATCGAGCGTTGAAGCACCGAGTGTGAAGAGCTGCGGAAAGGCCAAATGGGCGGCGTAGTGCAATATAACCGATGGTTGTACGTGAGTGTACAAAAGCGAGTATAGTGTAAGATCAAAAGTATTTCGTTGAGGGCATGATCTGTGACCTCGGGCGGGATAATTGGGTTGTTGATGGCAAAGAAAATATGAATGAGTGTGAAAATGAGGGTTTAGGAAACTGGATAGTCAAAGGGAACCGCCGGCAGTAGAAGCACCGGACATCCCTGGCTCTTTATATAGCCTCTTGACCTCTTTGTTCCCCGGTGGATTGCCAGCACCTATAATCTGTAGGGCATCAAGATTTTCGCCGTTACTAACGGAACCGCAGTCTTCGTCTTTTGTGTAAATAGTTGTTCTCGTACCCTCCCCCCCCCTCCCCCACCCCCGTGTGCAACGGCTTCTAGGCAGAGACAGGCAACAGAGAAGCAAGAAAAGGTAAAACAGAAATGGCCTGTGTCCACATCTGCACATCCCACACCCTTCCGCCCTTTCTCGCCATAGTCTTGTGACTGGGAGGGAGACCCCCATGCCATCGTAAACACACCCCTCCCTGGCCGAGCAGAATAAGGGGGAGAGGATGTAATCCAGTCCAGTAGCCACCCTAATCAGGTAGTGTGCGTGTGTGTGCTGGACTAACAGCGGGCAAGCAACTGCAAACAACGGCATTGCTGGCTGGCCAGGCCTAGAGAGACCACAGGAAGGCGGGATCAGTGCAGAAACGAATGTCGCAAAGCAGATGTATACTGGCGTGGACACGCGTGGGGTTTGCCTCTGCTGTCGCTGACATGCGACAACCAGAGAGAGTCCGCCTTGAATTGGCAGCGCATTGGAGGGCCAGACCAACCAGCCCAGCAGACAAGATGCGGTCTGGCCTCTTGTTTTCTTTTTTTCTCTGGCAACACACTTTTTGCCCAGGTTCTTTTCTTTGGTTCAAATGGGGGTTTTTTCTGGTTGTTGTGTACACACCTTGACCCTTGGCTTGTTATTCACATCTCGGTATCGTCTCTCGTTACTGTCTTGGCTTTGAATGTAGGTCTCCGAGCATGCTACGACCGTCGCCCATTTCAGCACTTCGGAAATCGGACATTGTGCTTTGCCGCCGAGAAAAAGTGACAGTCGGAGCTTACTGGTATCTGTCCTCTATACTCTCGCATTGCCCAAGCCCGGTTTGTGCTAATATATGTTTGCTTTGTTTCTGTGCAGGTTTCTTGACCTAACTCGTAGACTTGTTCCTTTTAGCCTTGCGCCAATGACACATTATGACATAGGATCAGCCGTCGTGAACCGTGCTGGGATTTTCCTGGTCAACATGCTGGGGGTTGCAAAGAATGACTAAGCGTTTGCCCCTACCTTTAGGGTCGCGCTGGACTAGGCCATGGAGACTGACAGGACAAGGGCACACAACGTGAGTAAGGCAAGATAGGACAGGTTTTTTTTTTCTTTTTTTTTCCGACACCTGAGAAAAGGATTTCCGATTGTAATACTACACGCCGCTGCACGTCTCTAAATTCTGCCGCCAGCTGCATATCCGCATATATGTGTCCGCGTACTTGCGAGATATGCAGCTCTCGAGCATTCCGTGAGAAGATGGGGGTGGGTGCTGGAACACTTGCGCTGGAACACGGGTTTTAGTGAGAAGGCAGCGGAGGGCCGACCTAACAGTAAAGCATAGTAGGGCGCAGGAGGGCAGCAGTCTGGGCAGGGGGGGGGGTGGTGGTGATCCACTGATGCCTGTGGCCGGCTTAGCCCAGCCTAGCCTGCCTGATATCATGCTATCATGCTACTGCCTGCTCATGTGAAGCCAAAGAGGAGACATGACACTATCGCAATCATCGTTTCGTCATAGTAGGGAGTTGGGTAGCTCGAGCGGACAGGCGGCGATAGTGACGATCTCGGAGAGCCTGGGCCTGAACTAAAAGAAGCGCAAAATTGTAGCGGCAAAAAATAGACAATAAAACCAAAAAGGGAGAGTAAACAAACGTATGATCTTTGGCTTTTAGCTTGTGGTTTGTCGGCAGCACGGCCCGCACTCTAACAGACAAGAGAAGCTAGGTAGTGGCCAAGATGTGTGAGCTATCGACACGTTGTGTGCCGAAGACATGCCGGCCAACCAATTAGCTGGTACTCGGTCTGGGTCTCGGTCAGCCCAGGCCAGTCAGCTTGCTTCTTCATATTAGGGCACTGTATCATCTGTGTTTTTATTTTTCATTCTTTTCAGTAGTTTCCTCTTCTTTTGCTCACGTGCCTTGACGCACAAAACAACACAAAGTAGCACAAAAATAGCAAGAGCAGATAGAGCACTACAGTTCTAGTTGGGCAGTTAGGGCATGCTCTGCATAGAGAAACGACGGGCCGGGAAGAACAGATTTCACTTTGTATGCTGGAGATACATAGCAGTGCAGTCAGCGGCACTGGAGACGAGATGAGATGATGGACGTTCCAAAAGCCAAAAACGATGCAAGAAAAGCCTAAACGAGCATCCCCAAATCAACAACATGTTACACGTTTTAGAAGACTCTAAAAGTAGCCACGTCCGCCTAGCAACAGTCACGGATGGTCTCATGGCGGGTTTTCATTGGCGCGCACGAGGCAAAAAGAGAAAAGAGAGCCTGTTTGGGTAAGCTCAATGCCCCGCCATAAAAGTCGTACAGAACTTACTTGGCGGCCTCCTACGAGATGAAAATTCTTCAGTTACAGGCAGCTCCATGCTGTTCCCTTTCTCCCCTCATTTTTGCCTTGACCTACCCCACCACCGTCTTGGCCCTTCCATCCACTGGCCCGTATTGCTTGCTGTCTTGCCAGGGTTTTCTCCGTACATGTCCTTTCGTTGGCTTGGTGCATCAATTCCATCCTCTCTTCTCTCATGCCCCTCCTTCTCCCCTCCCCTTTGTCTCCCTGGCCAAATTTCACCCCGGCTCTGCTTCTTATCTTTGTGTATCGTCGTGCATGGAGCTTTGCTCTGCTGTTGCTAGTGCTTGCCACCCACGCAGATGACATAATTTCATCTTGGCTTCTCTGGCCGCTACAAATGACGTCGGCTTGATATCGCACCGCACAAATAAGGGTTAGACAGTTGCTTCGCATCTGGCACACCAGTGCATGTACCTGTCCAAGCCCTGACTGGAGATCCTACATATTGCACTTGCATGCAGCCCAGGAGCTAATTTTGAACTCTGCGTTTTGCTTACACCCCTCCCTCGCCGACCGAGACCATTGCAGCCTGTTCATTGTCACGGGGCAGAAACAAGGAAGCCCCTTCTTCCTCCTGGCGGCCACCAGCCAAGCCGTAGCCTGGTGCGCACTGCAGCTTCCTCGTCCTTCCTGGCCCTCCTACGCTGCCTCTGTTCAAGCGCTGCGGGTGTCTATTGGATCTCACCTCGCACCTTGGTGGCCCGACACGTCTCGCTGTCCGCCATGTCCCGTCCTGGATTTGCTGCGCTGCTCAGCCAATATTACGGCGGCGGCGGCGCTACTAGCGTCATAGGCAGAGTGACATAGTTTGAAGTGTGCGCTGCGCATGGCAGAACTTGTCGCTGTGTGTGTGATGCATGCACTCACATAAGTATGTGCGTTACATGTAATCCATACACACAAACACTGTGTGCATGCACACACATGCCATCTGCAATCCATATGCACTGCACTTGCTATTCCGCGTCTTTTGCCACAGGGAAGATGGGAAGGTCTTTCCGGCCCTCTTCTCCTTTTGTTTCTCTACTCTCCCGCTGTCTCTTCTGACTCTGGCCTTTTCCCGTGAAACGGGCCTCCAAGTCCAGGCGCAGAAAATAGCAAGCCCGACACGCACTTCCGTGCTTCGCTCTCACCTGCTTGCATACCTGCACATGCACTGGTACTGATATGTGCACGCACCGTGCATAGCACTAGAACCTTTCGGTACAGCAGCCCAACCCGTCTCCAGTCCCAACTAACTCCGCATTTGTGCTGTGTCGTTATTTTACTCCCTCGTCCTTTGTTTTTTCTTGGGCTAGAGAAAGCGAGAGGGAATGGCTGTGTGTGTAATTGTGCTGCGTATATTCTCCAACCCCGCTTTTCTGCCCAAACTCCGGGCTTTCGGCCGACCGTCGTGCACGTCCGGACAATGATCGCTTCTTATACATGCAGACGCTGAGCTGTTCTCCATGCAGACACATGAAGAAAGAAGAATGCGAGCTAAAACAAAAAAAGCCAAGCGCAGTTCTGGCTACGCTGAGTGGTTGTTAGAGTGAAGGCTTAAACTTGTCACTTTTTCATGCCACTCTATCTATTGTCGCCTGCCACTAGGCTGCCTGGTGTGATACAACCCAATTCGTGTTAAGCGTCATATATCGGGGGTATAATACCGCTGTGATGACGCTTCTGAAATAGAGTCAGTGTTAAGAGACACAAACATACATCATCATGTAAGTTTGCGAGAAAGAAAAGCCTGGACATGCTGTCCAGAGGATAGTTCCACGCCCTCCTGCACGACTAAGAGGCCAGCTTCCGGCATCAAGGCAGAGAGGGGAGGGGCTGTGAGATCCGCATGCATCACACGCCCTTCTTTCCTGTTCCCTTTTCCAGCCCTACCTCGTTGTCGCGCCTTCTGGCGATTGGTGGCTCTGGGCTCATGTCATAAGCACTTTCACATGCACTTTGCCAACCGCAAGCACTTGAGCATGACCAAACTAGCCTTTGCATAGCCGGCCTAGGCAGGCTCCCTATTCTCCCTCCATCCTTTTCTCTCCTCTTCCCCCCAATATTTCCCCTTTATTACTCTCCAGGTCTCATTACACACGCGCAGAGAGCGATGATCTGCTCACCCCCTCCTTCTTTCCGCATACTGCACCTGCGCGCTTATTTAAGTTTCCTGATGACTGCTCGCCGGCTTCTCAGCATCTGGGCTGCTTCTGTTCTCTTCCCTCTCATTCTCTTTGGCATCATCATGATTCATGATTCATGACCACAACCGCCTCGTATCATGGCCCCGGAAAGTGGAGTTCGGCGCGCCATGTACACTCTAGCCGGGCAAAGAACCCCGGTACTTTTTTTTCTTTTCTTCTCTGGAAGGGGGTTTGTGTTTTGTTCTCTCAATCACTCAGCGAAGTGAAACTGATTGGTGTCTCTGTCACACTCACGGTATTGTGACTACACCCTATTGATTAAGGCCTGCGGAGTGGTGTAATTAGAAAGCAACCAAGCCACCCACTCACTGTCTGCCTTACAGCAAGAAAATCTCTTTCCACATATGCATGGCTGCCTGCTTCCTTTGCTGACACACTGCCTTTGCCTTTGTTTCTCTGTCCTTATGACCAGATCTCTCTGCCGCCTTCGCTTAACGGCTACGTGCATCTTGTTCCCTCTGGTCACGCTGTCTCTGCTTTGGTTACCTGCTTGCGTCTACCACATCACTGATGTCCCTGATTTTATCCACGCCTGTGCTGTGCTAGACAGGCAGCCGTGAGTCACCGCCATCACCACACCACATACAGCAGATTAGACACGGCAACATAGCACCAGCGGTCATTCATTCATCCGTCTAGAAATCAAACTGAAACCTTGCAGGAAAAAGTAACGCAAGACTGTCGCTGTCGCCCCCGCGCCACACACACTGCTAACACGCCACATATATAGAAAAGAAGGCGGGAAGCAAAAAGAAAAAGAAATAACCTAGATACCTCAATCCAAGAAAAAGAGAAAAAGGAAAACAACAGACATATATCTACATACCCTTGCTTACATAAAGCTCTCCCATGCTTGTTCATGGCCCTTTCTAAACCTCCTCTGACGTCACGGCCTCGTAGCCGCCCCGCCTCCGACCGCGCGTCATTTCAATTAGTGTTGGCGCCTCGTACATGTCGGTATAGTTGACCTTCTCGCCCTTGACCACAGCCATGCCAGTCTCGCGGCGGCCGAATACGGGTGCCGGATCGCACCAAAAGTCGGAGCAGTTGGCAATGCAGCCGTGCGAGTAAGGGTTCTTCTTTTTTTTCTTGGCAGCTGCAATACTGGAGCCCACAGTGCGGCCCGAGACAGTCTCGATGAAGGGCGTGACACCAAGCAACACGGCTATTTGCGACAAATAGCCGCCCTTTTTGCCGCCACGACCGCCGTGGTTGTGGCCAGCGTGCGGGTCGTTGGGATCGCCAGACAAGCCTGCGATGAAAGACGGGTGGTTCGGGTCGAGTGGCATGCCAGTGGACGTAAAGGCCGAGGTGACACTGGCGTCGCGGATGCCAAACATGTTTTCATATGTAGTCATTGCGCGGGCGACCTGGATGAACTGGACAGAGAGAAGCATAGACACCCACACCAGCTGCATAGTGTTCCAGATGCCGATGAGGAGGGCGTATGCATCGGCGTTGATGAGTTTACAAAGGCTGGGCGACAGGAAGGTGCAGGTGGGCTCTGCATACTCGGAAATACGAGAAAAGTCTGCACATGGGCGGAGCTTAGTATTGGAGGGGAAATAGCGGAGGAGGAAGAGAAGACTTACAGTGATAGAGGATCCAGTCGTATACCAAAATTCCCAGGGCTAGCGTGATGATGTAGAGGAAGAAATGGCGGTGGTTGTTGACGCCAATGCAGTTGTTGACCCATGGGCAGTGGTGGTCGTGCTTGGCCACACAACGCTGGCACCGCTTGCAGTGCTTGCTGCGCAGTGGCGTGCGGATCATGCATGTGACACAGAAGTTTTCCTCGTCAAACTTCCATAGGCTGAGCAGCTCGTCAATCACAGCCTTTTGCTCTGCGATGCCGTTGAGCCGCGGAACAAACCCGGGGTCGTACACCATGGAGGCGGTGTAGAAGTAGACAACCAGCACAAAGCACACGACGAACAGCAGGCTCAGGAGCGAGTGCGACTCGCCGGCCCCAGCCCTGAAGGTCGTCTCGGGCATCACCGTCCACAGCCAGTTGAGGCCAGTCCAGAACAAGGTCGCGGCAAAAATGCCTGCCATCCAAGGCGTGCGGCTAAAGTGGCGCATATCTGGGGGAGCATATTCCATTACCTGCTGGGCGACCCACATGAGGCCATACGAGGCAGCAGCTGTGGTGGGCACGGCAGCGAAAACGGGCATGTGGGCCATGATGTTCAGAGCAGCCCAGACCAGGATGAAGGGCCAGAAGAACATGAATTTATTGACGAAGCCCCGCCTGTCCTGGAGCATGTAGGCCGAGCCAGGCCAGCTAGGCACAGAGGCATGCCCGTCCTGGTCGTACCCACACTCCTTGAGGGCGCGGTGCCAGGCCGAAGCAGTGTTGAGCTCCACCGCGGTCGTGGCAGGGGTCTTTCCGCTGGTCGTCTGAGCGAAGCGGTCGGCGCCGTACTCGATGAGCTTGAGAATGCACTGCGGCGAGCCCTTGACCAAGGCCCAGTGAAGCGCAGTGAAGCCCTGCTCGTCGGTGATGTGCACAGAAGCTCCCCATCGCAGGAAAACGTCGACGCAGCGCGGGAAGCCCTTGTAAGCTGCCCACATAAGAGCAGTGTGGCCGTAGGAGTCAAGCACGTCGACGGGTATTCCCTGATGCAGGAGCAGAACAATCAGGAGCACGTTGCCGTTGAAGCTACTGATGTGAAGCGTGTTGTATCCTTGGGAGTCGGTGATGAGCGGGTCGGCGCCGTGCTGAAGGAGGAGATTTACGGTGTAGTAGTGACATCTTTGGGCGGCCCATTGCAGCGGGGTTGAGACGGATTCGCCGCCTTTGCGGTTTATTTCTGCGCCGTGATCGATGAGGAACTTGCACATGGCGTATTGGTTGTTGATGGCGGCCCACTGGAAGAGAAACAGGGTTAGTCGGGGAGGGTTAGTCGGGGAGTGTTAGAGGGGAGGAGGGGGAGGAAGAAGAGGAGGAGGGGGAGGAAGAAGAGGAGGAGGGGGAGGGAAGGGCAGGGAAGGGCAGGGAAGGGCAGGGAAGGGCAGGGAAGGGCAGGGAAGGGAGAGATTGAATGAGAAACAGAGGGACATCAACAACATCAACACGGACAATGGATGGCAGTGGGTGGCAAGTGAGAATGGGCAAGCGCTCTCTCGCCTCAGACTTACATGCAGCGGAGTGATGCCCTCATCATCATGATAGGTAGCATCGTAGTTGCCTGTCTCAAACAGTCTCTCCATGGCCGCGATGTCCCCCACGCGCGCAAAGTGCATGATGTCGGAGTCGTCAGTAGCGCCGACAGCATCAGCAGCGGGCGCTGCTCCGCCGGCAACGGCATCGTTGTTGCGAGACGCATCGACAGCAGGATCAGAGGACGACTCACTGCCAGAGCCGAGGTGGCCGAGCTCCATGGCGCTGGTGGTGCTTCCAGAGGCGTTGATGTCGAGCACAGGCGCGGCAATTGTGGATTTGGACAGTGGACGGAAGAGATGTTTCTGGGGCTTGTCCATGCCACGATGTGGGTGGGGGGCTCGGGCGGCGGGAGAAGGGAAGCAGAGTCGGGGGTTGCTGCGGAGACTCAGCTTTGATAGCGTTGGTCGACTGGTGTTGTTGTTGGTGTTGATGTTAGCTGCGGGCTAATGGCGTCTAATTTGTTCCACGCTGGCACGATTTAGCGATGTCTAGGGTAGCCTGGCGGTTAAGGCAAGGCTTAGGGCTAAGCGGGGAGGGCGTAGAAGGGTTGCTTATACAACAAAAGGGAAGCAAGACGAGACGACACGACAATGCTGGGGCGTAGAGGAGAAGGCCAGAAGTGGTAGATGGAAAGGGAAAGGGGAGACGAGAAGAACGAAAAAAGAAAAAAGAAAAGGAGCAGAAAAAAAAAAAAAAAAGAAGACAGAAGAAGCGACGATCAAGAGGACGAAGCTGGCTTTCAAGAGACGGGGAAACAAAAGAAGCAGCAAAACGATATAAAAACGCCAGAAAAACGCCAGAAAAAAAGCCAAAAGCAGGGGCTTACAACGAGAATATATTTAATTTCAAAATATGGGAGCCAGGCTGGCTGCAACAATCCCGCGCCCGACAGCCAATGGCACGCCGTCCACTGCTCAATCCAGACTACTACGGCATCATACCATCACATTGACGCACCATCTTGCCGCGTCTTTAGGTCATACTCAAGCTCTTTCTGATGATCGATCTCCCTTTTTGTCGCTCCAAAAGCCCGGCTACAGTAGGGGACAACACCATAGCGCAGTCCCTTGGCCATAAATCACGTCATTCTCTCGCCTGCGTCTGTCTACACTTAATGGCCCCTCTGCGTGCGAGCCCAGGCTTACCCGGGCGCAGCAAGGCACACCAACACCCAACCACACATCCTGCCCTAGCCCTGATGAGGCTGCTCTATAGCCCATGTCCGTAGGCGCTGCAGGCTGTACGCATGTATGTATATATATCTCTCTCTATCGATCTACACATGCCTGTACGTGTATCGGTATTCTCGCCCCTACTTGCGCACCATCCACGTCAGAAGATCCACCTTGGTCGCCACTGCCACCGGCTTCATCGTGCCGTCGGCCGTCTTTTCCGTCACAATCGCGGCAGAGTTCCACTCCAGGAACTTGCTCAGCGTCGTTAGCGACGAGGCCATGGTCAGCTCGACAAATGACCGCTTCTTGGCCTTGGCTGAGCCGTCAGCTGCCAGGTCGCGCGCATCCGTGACGACCTCGTCAATGCGGCTAAAGTCGAACATGACTGAGCTGATGGGGCTGTCGGCCGTCGCCCGGCCGCTCGACAGGTAGCTCAGCAGGTTGCCCAGCGTCACCAGGCCCACCAGCTTCTGGCTGTCGCTGAGGACCGGGAGCTGGTCAAAGCCCTTGTCGCGCATCGTCTCGATGGCGTCAGCGCAGCGCTGCGAGCCGCTGACCGTCGTCACTGGCTTCAGGCGCAGCTCTGAAATAGTCGCGTTGGTAAGACCATCGTCGCCAGCCCCCGCAGGCCTCGCCGTCTTGGAGGCTCCCTCCTCGGGCGTCAGAAGGTGGTTGGCGGCAAGCCAGTCATCGTCGGCAAACTTGGACAGGTAGCTGCGGATGCTGTCGGGGAAGACAACTACAATTTTGTCGTCCTTGCCCCAGCCGTTCTTCCGCACAGCCTGCACCATGGCGGACATGGCCGAGCCCGACGAGCCGCCAACCAGGATGCCCTCCTCGGCGATCAGCCGTCTGGCCAGCTGGAACGACTCGTAGTCCTCGGTCTTGTACCACTCGTCGACCACCGGGCGGTCAAGGACATCAGGAATAAAGTCGTAGCCAATGCCCTCGACCTTGTACGGCTGGTTCTCGTGCTCCGTGTTCAGTGACTCGGGGACGGCCAGAATGCTGCCCTGGGGGTCGGCAGCAATGACCTTGATGTTGGCGTCGTGCTTCCTCAGACCGCGGCCAATGCCAGTAATCGTGCCGCCCGTGCCAGCGCCGGCCACAACAGCCGTGATCTTGCCGCCGGCCTGCTCCCAAATCTCCTCAGCCGTGCCGAACTCGTGGGCGTCGGGGTTGGCGGGGTTCGTGTACTGGTCGAGGATGTGGGCGTTGGGGATCTCCTTTTGTAATCTACGGGCAACGCCAATGTGCGATTCGGGCGCATCCCAGGCCGCCTGGGTCGGCGTGCGGATGATGGTGGCGCCGAGGGCCTTGAGAACCGATACTTTTTCAGCCGACATTTTTTCGGGGAGAGTGATGATGGCCTTGTAGCCCTTGATGGCGGCGACGAGAGCGAGGCCAATGCCGCTGGAGCAGGGGACCAGGGGAGGTTAGCAGCGCGGGGCAGTGCCAGGCAGAGAAAAGGAGATGGACCTACGTGTTGCCGCTGGTCGGCTCAATCAGGGTGTCGCCAGGCTTGATGCGGCCGCTTCGCTCGGCCTCCTCGACCATGCGCAAGGCAATGCGGTCCTTGACACTGCCGCCGGCATTGAAAAGCTCAACCTTGGCATAGACGTCGCAGTCAATGCCGAGCGACTGGGGGACCTTGTTGAGACGAATGAGCGGCGTGTTGCCGATCAACTCGGTGACGGAAGCGGCGACGCGGGGCGCCAGGGATGGCGGCTGGGAGGACATGGTGGGAGACAGCGGTGTGATGGTACAGGGGGTGCGAAGGAGAATAGGAGGGCGGAGCGAGAGTATGAGGAGGAGGAAAGAAGAGAGAGAGAGAGAGAGAGAGAGAGAGAGCCTGAGAAAAATTCTGCTTCTTAATGCGACGAGAGGGATATTTACGTCAGATTTCCCGCGGATAGCGCAACGTGGGTTGACCGAAGAAAGAGAAGGGCCTAGGGTTAGCAGCCGAGCAGATCAGGATGGGCGAATGAGAGAGGGGGGCGGAGAGGAAGAGAGAGGAAGAGAGAGGAAGAGAGAGGAAAAGAGAGAAGAAGGAAAACAAGAACAAGACCAAGACCAAGACCAAGACCGAGACCAAGACCGAGACCAAGACCAAGACCAAGACCAATAGAGCGTTGATGCTCACGAAGCTGCTCGGTACAAAACGTCTGCGCCTTTCTTCCTCCTGCCTACAAAGACAACAAGCACTCTTAGGTAAGCCGCACACAGAGAACCCCGCTTTTCTTTTTTTTTTTTTTTTTTTTTTTTTTTTTTGCTTCAGAAAAAAGATCACCAGACTTGGCCAAAGCTTTGCATCCCCCCCGTCAAGCATAACCCCGAAAAAAATTCTTCTCCCTCTCTTGACTTCATCATGTCCTATCAATGCCCGCCCTCCTCGCCCTTGCCCTTCCCTGCTCCCATTCACTCACTCTCTTCTTCGCCCTCTGCTGCCCGCAGCCTTCCCTTCACATCCTCATCCACCCTCACTACCTCCTCCACCGCCCCATCCACCACTCCCTCTGCCCCTCTTCTTGGTAACTATAATCCCTGCCTCCGTGTCTCGGCCTCTGTCCGTGCCCACGTCCGTGCCTGCCCCCGTAGTGGAACATCGCCCGCCGCTGGTCTGCGCAAAACACCCGGCCCGGCCGTCGGGGCAAGCTTGACTCGACAACCACGTACGGCCGCCACCGCCGCACATTCTGCTGCTGCTCGGCGCTGCCCGCCCCAGAGATGCTGTATGATACGTCTGACTCGCTCATGTAGTGCGAGTGCGCTTCGACTTCCAGCCCGGAAACGTCGCTACAGGCAGTGGAAACCGACGTGGCACTACTATCTTCACGGCTGTCGCGCTTTCTTTTTTTCTTGCTAGAGCTGCGCAGGAAGTAACAGCAGCTGCAGATGCACAAAGCAAACACAAACGCACCAAGCACGGACCCTAGAATCGCTCCAAACTCGATGTTCGTAGAAGAGGATGACGGCGACGAGGTCGGGGATGCTGTTGAAGTTGCGGCGGGCGCCGAGGACTGCGGGCGGATGTAGCTGCGTGCTGGTGTCCTGCTGCTGAGCGGGAGCGAGGCGGAATCGGAGAATTGACTATGTAGGACAGCCCACACGAAGGCCTGTAATATCCTAGGTATCCGTGACATTAGACCATACTTGGAAAACAAAAGATAGAGCTGTGGTCGTGCTCCTTTCCGGACTTGTAGACAGAAGTTACAGACAGCCAGTCCTGGGATGGCCTTTTTGAAGGGTCCGCCTAGACTCGCGTCGGCCGCCCAGGGCGTAGCGCAGGCAGGATCTGCCCCTCTCTCTTATCCTCCTGCCCCTGCTCCCCTCATTCTCGTGTCCTCGCTCCCTCTTGTCTGTAGTCTGGCTCGAGTCCAGCTTGTCCGGGTGGTACATGGGGGCTAGCGCTGTTGTGTCTGGGTGCACATGTATGAGCCGGGACACAGACAGAAAGGCAGAGCAGACCGTCTGTGGGCGGTGAGAAGACCTCAGACGGCTGGTTCATAATTTAACCTCTTCTTTCTTGGTTCCTCTGTCCGCCGTTCTCCTCGCAGGACAGTGTGAGGCTGCCCTGGTGTCGTACAGTAGAATGCGACCCGGTAGCCTACATGTCTGCCGGTCGCTCTGGCCCCGGTACATGCATAACTACGATGGCCGGCTTGCGTCGACCAGACAGAGCCTGGCTCCTCTGTGTGTCTGCCTCTGTCTAGTCTGCTAAGACCAATTCTTTGCCTCCTCCTCCTCCGCTTATTGCCTTTCCCCCCCCGCCCCCATCCAAATGCTAATTCCCTCCTTCTTCCTCTCTCCTGCCCCTACTTATCCCATCAGCTGCTGCAGATCCGTTGGCGGCCATCGCACCTGTGCAAATGTCAAACACCGCTTGATGCTCTGCAGATATTTGCGTGTCACCTCGTCGCCCATCACATGACCCTTTTCGCCATTATGCAGCTTCTCGCGTGCACTGCGTTCGTGAATGCCCACCATGGTCACTCCAATAGGCCACGCCGCCTTTCCAATGCTCAGGCGCAAATAACCATCGTTCGCATCCACGTACCGCCGCTCTTGTGCTGCTTTGACAATCTCGACGATTGGCTCCAGGACCGAGTCCTCGATGTCGTCTTTTTCGAACTTGCGGAAGAGCTGTAGGGGCGGAGACAACTGGGTTAGCAAGGGGTGTAGAGACGCTTAGAGAGACTGCCTAGGGGCGAATAGCGGTAGAGTAGAGCCTAGTTCTTTCTCGCCGTAGCCATGGCGCAGCTATAGCTAAAACCAAGGCCAACCCTCCCCTCGCCATCTTAACTTACCGGTTTCATGTCTTCTCGGCACCTCTCCATTGTATTGTAGGCAGTCCGGCTAGCGCTTGTGTCTACGCGCTCCCGTTCCATTGCGCGCTGGTACTCCACCAAGACCATGGAAAAGTACGATGCCAGCTGTCGGAATAGGTACTTGCGCCCGGACTTGTCCTGGGGCACGCTCCCGTCCAGCCGCATGTCCTTTTCCTCCACTGGCTGCAGTGTTGTCGGGATCGGCCCATCAGTGACCACTGTCGCCAGCCTGTGGTACCGGCGGACACGCTGCCAGTGGGACTCGCCAAACAGCCTGACCGGGTGGCCTAGTTCACGCAGTCGCAGTGCCAAGTCCTCCTCGGTCACGTCGTCGACGCCGTCTTCCTGTGCCTTGCGGCTCTCGGCCTCGGCGTCGTCGGCTTTCTTAAGCTCTGGCAGGCCCAGACGCTTGCGGCGTGCGGCTTCCTCCTCAGCCTCGCGCTCCTCGCGGGCTTGCCGCGACTGTTCGGCCAGCCGCTGGCGTTTTTCCTCGCGCTGACGCTTTGCCTCGGCCTCCTCCTCTTCGAACTTGCGCTTTGCGTTTTCCTTCTCGGCGCGAGCCTGGGCTGCAGCGGCTTGCTCGGCTTTGTATGCGGC
This sequence comes from Ceratocystis smalleyi, assembly GCA_003449175.1. NCBI lineage: Eukaryota > Fungi > Ascomycota > Sordariomycetes > Microascales > Ceratocystidaceae > Ceratocystis > Ceratocystis smalleyi. Next base: position 15,133 of record NETT01000453.1, read on the forward strand.
TACTCGCTCAGCCTCCAGCTCGGCTTTCTTGACGTATTTCTTGGATTTTTCCGGCTTGGCCTTGGCCAGCTCCTTTGACATGAGAGACGCAAAGTCCATTTTTTGACGGTGAAGATGAGGCGATGATGGAGGGGGAAAGTAGTATGGCAAGCAACGATGGCATTGGATTGGGGGGGGGGGGGGATGGGTGTTGGAAGACATGGCCCAGCTCCACGCCAAATTTTGGCTAAGCTGCGCCGCTTATACTTCGGCTAAACGTTACAAAGGGCTGTGGAAGGCTCATCTCATGCATCGTCTTTGGTCCAATTTCCAGTCTTGAGCTTTCTTGCTCCTCTACGTCATGCAGCTTCTCTTGTCTCTGTCTCTCTGTCTCTTTGCCTCTTTTTTCCTGCCTTTCATCTTCAAGTTAGACGCACTCCCTCGCCCTGTCCTCCCTCCCCCGGCCAAAATGACAAACCGGCACTGCGACGACGATCCAACACCCTTCCACATCCGCGTTTACACCAGAAACAACACCTTTGTCTAGTAAGCCGGCCGCCATCCACCCCTTGGCCTACTCCCGCCTCTCCCCCCTCGTCTATACTCCCAGCACTAACCAACGAGTCCCTCCAACTGCGCAGTCCTGATGACCTCGCCTCGCATCGTCCGCCCAAACACCTTGACATCTACACCCTCCCCAGCTGCACACTCGGCAATCTCGCGCTGCTGATAGCGGCCGAACGACCCGAAACCTACCCCGTACCTGCGCTAGGCACGCGCGTTGCCTTCCAACATATCTATCCTGACCCATCAGCCCACGATTCATCCAACTCCGCGTCGCTGCGGCCGCGCTACATGGCTCGCGATCTGGGGAACGTGGTTCTGGGGGGCAGCGGCATCGGTGCTCTAGCGGCGCCCGAGGACACTGACGATGATGAGGACAATTCAATGACCGGGCTGGATTCCCACGGGCGCAAATTGCCCCCGCTGCCGGTCGACGAGGCGCTCAAGTTTGAGACAAGAACGCTCAAGTCGCTGCGCTTCGTGCCAGGCGATGCCATTGCCGTAGCCGTGCTGCCACCTATGGATGATGGGCACGTGGCACCCATGACGACGCTGCGCCGGGACAGAGGCGCGCTGGATAGAGATCGCAGCGGCGGGGGCATGGGGCGGGAGAGAGGCAGAGGCGGCGGCGGCGGCGGCAGCGGCGCAGGACGAGAAGGTCGGAGGAGTGGCGGCGGTGGGTTTGATATTCCGCGGGGCGACTGGAGACGAGGCGATCGACTGCCTGAGTCGTTTCCTCGGCCGCAAAGGGGCCGCCGGCGGTGGTAGGCCAGAGTGTGTGTGTTGCAGTGTGTTTCGGGGCTGTTTTTTTTTCTTCTTTTTTTGTGCTTCTCTTTTCCATGCTGTGTTGGCAGTCCCATTACATTCAATCTCAAAATCAAAAACCACAGATCTGCTCTTTGGCCTTGCTCTGCCTCCACCCTTCCCGCATCAGGCTACCTCGCTGTTCTCTGTCTGTTTAATTCAGTGGCAAAATAACAATAAGGGTAGTCAAGTAATTCCCGCAGGTCTGTTGATCTTGTCCGGTCGTGTGCATTTCCTCGACCGTCTGTTTGTCTGTCTGTATATGTGTACATGTCTGTCTGTCCCGCCGCCCCATTCCTTGGTGCGCCATAGCTGCCGCTCACATCCGGGTTGGTTCGATCCAGCGTCGCAGGGAGATACAAAGTCGGGCTGTGCCGTCTTATTTCTCAAGAAGCGAGTCGCCCTTGCGCTTGGCGCGGAAGTCCAGAAGGCCCTAGTCCGGTTAGCTTTCCTCCATCGACCAGAGAGAAGCATGCCATGGGCTTGCTGCCGAGGCCGTTGGCCGCTACTCACATCCATCTTGTAAGCCATCATGCCGACTATCGAGGGAACCACAAAAATGTACATGAACGAAATGCGGGCGGTCCTCGGCGTCCAGCGGAAGTACTGGTAGCGCTTGGTTTGCATGTCTGCGGTTCTAGTCAGTGGCGTTGGCGCCTGGGACGGGTGGATTCCGGGGCTGTCCTACCATTGAGTTTGGCAAACGCCGGGTCCAGAGGGGCTGCTCCATGCTGTTGTTAGTATGCGGTCTCTTTATGTGTCCAGTGTGTGGTGATTCATACGGTGGCCATGGCCTGCCATTGTGCCGGTTTTGTGAGCGAGGATTGTCCTGCGAGGAAAGTAAGAGAAGGCTATGGTCGATCGAGTGGGCTGCGGGTACGAGGGCTGCTGGGCTGCTGGGCTGCTGCGCTGTTTTCGGTGGTGGACGTCAGCTTAAGAGTGGCTGTTTCGCGGTCGCCGCTGAGGAGCTGGAAAAACCCGGGGTAGCCTTGTAGCAGCCTGAGATCTAAGGCAGCCGACAGACAGTTGGTCCTGCACTAACCCATGGCTCGTGCTAAACCCTAACGACGCTCGCAGATCACGTAAAGGAGTTCTATTCCTTTTGCAGAGTCAAGTTGAAGACATGAAACCAAAGGACAAGAAAACGCCAGTGTATTCTTAGACTGCTGGAAGTCTGTCGTCGTTCGTGGCTGCCTGCTTCTGCCTGCTCCTGCCTGCTCCTGCCTGCTCGGTGCTTACAACGCCGTCGCTCCTCACTGTCGCTCCATCGCCGTCGCCAAAGCCTTCTCGCCAGGGCTCCTGCATCCACTGCCGCCATGTTTGCCGGCCCCTTCATTGGCTTCAACGCCGTCTTTCTCGCTCTCTTTGTCTTCATCCTCTTCTACTCTATCATCCAGCTCCAACCTGCTAGTCCCTCCTTCAGACACCGCTCTCTGTACCTGCACGACGATGGCTCCTTTGACATACTCGTCTTTTCGGACCTTCACTTTGGCGAGCAGGAACACGGCTGGGGGGTTGCCCAGGACCGCAAAAGCTTGGCCATCATGCATAGTATTCTAGATGAAGAAAATCCCGATTTCGTCGTCATCAACGGCGACCTGATTACGGGCGAGAACACATTCCGCGAGAATGCCTCGTCCTATGTCGACCAGGCAGTGGCCCCGCTGGTGTCGCGTGGTGTTCCTTGGGCATCGACCTACGGCAACCATGATTCCAGCTACAATCTCTCGCGCGAAGCCCTGTATGAGTCCGAGTCTCGCTATTCTCTATCGCACACCCAGTGCGGCGACAAAGCCCTTGGCGGAGTCACCAACTATCACATTGAGGTTCTGGACCGAAGCGGCCGCGCCGCCCTGGTTCTATGGTTCTTGGACAGCCAAGGGGGCAGTTTGTTCCAGGCAAGCGGCAACCAGACGCAAACCGAAATCCCCGGCGTGGTGAGTAACGCTACAGTTGACTGGCTCACCGAAACACACCAGCAGCTGATTGACCGCCATGGCCGTGTTCTGCCTAGCCTGCTGTTTGTGCATATCCCGCCACATGTATTTGCCGAGACGCAGACCTCCGGGTCGTTTGCGCCAGCAAGATTCCCGGGCCTGAACAAGGACTACCCGCTATCGACACAGCATGGCTTGGGACTGACGGACTCTAGACTTGTGGATGCGCTCTTGGGCCTGGAAGGCCTGCATAGCATCCACTCGGGTCATGACCACGGGGCCTCGTGGTGTGCGTCTCGACAGCGGCCAGCCCGCAAGATAGACCAAAGGGAGCACGCTAACGGCGCGCCAATATTCCTGTGCTTTGCTCGCCACACTGGCCAGGGCGGCTATGGGGACTGGACACGCGGGGCTAGGATGCTCCGGGTGACTGTTCCTGGGAAGGCAGATGGCAGCGGAGATGGTGGCCATGTCGAGGCCGAAGTTGAGGTGGAAAGCTGGGTGCGGCTACAGAGCATGCAAGCGATTAGCCGTGTGTCTCTGAACGCAACATACGGGCAGGATGAGTACCCGCTAGAGGATGTCGAGTAGTAGCTGTGGCAGCACTGTAGCTTAGGGGGCTGGGGTAAGAGGAACAGGGGGCCATGGCTTGTCCGGACGCGCGAACAGGGGCAATATAGGGCAGGGCGCCTAGCCTAGCTCTGGGTCTAGCGGCGTGGTGTGGTGGGACGTCTGAGGAGCGCTGCATTGCAGTGCGCTGGTCTGGTGAACGAATGCAGTGCGCTGGTCTGGTGAGCGAATGCAGTGCGCTGGTCTGGTGAACGAATGCTGTGCTTGTTTCCTGGGGGCATTCTGACTGGTGGTGGTGGTTCTGTTCTTATGTTCAGTAGGTTTGTTCGTTTTCACCCTTGCTTTTGTCTCTTTTTTTTTCTTTTTCTTTTTCTTTTTCTTTTTCTTTTTCTTTTTCTTTTTCTTTTTCTTTTTCTTTTTCTTTTCTTTTCTTTTCCCTTTTCTGCCTTCTCTTTTGCTCTCTGCTTCCTGTCTTCCTGTCCTTGCTCTCCATCTTTTTCTTTTCTTTATTCATTACCCGGCCTTTGTAGGCTCTACGGGCGCTTATCCCCCCTTTCCGGCGTTTTGATTTCTCCTTTCTTCTTTTCCTCTTCTCTTCTCGCCCCTCCC